>VFXL01000264.1:0-80001 GCA_009761765.1 Phenacoccus solenopsis | reverse complement strand
TGGGTGAAATGGGCCACGATGGAATCGTTTTCTGACCCTATTACTAAACCGTACCAAACAACGATTTATCGATATGGTTCTAAAGATGGAATTTATATGGAAGCGAAAGAAGGATACACTTCAGAAGGAAAGGAAAAAGGCGGAAAAATGGAGAAATATATGATAAATATTTGATCCTAAGGAATCCGTAGAAATATGATGCTTACTATGAGGTTCACCTCTCTTCTAAAAACAGTAAAACAAATTCATAGATGAAGTGATAATTTCTTTGAAGGAAGAAAAAAAAATGAAAAAAACAGCATCTTTACAGTTCTCCAACTTATTTTTATATTCGTAAATTTTTCTTTCAATTTTTCAACATCCTTGCAATTTTTGGATTTTCTGTTTCATTGAACTTTTTGATTTCATATACTTTGCTTTTGTTCCCTTAATTTTCTTTTTCAATTTTTAAATACATTTATAAAATTTATAAATTTACATTTCGATTTTGAATTTTTTTCCAATTTCTGAAATTGCTCGCTTTTCCAACTTTTTATTTTTCATTTATTTTTCTCGACTTTTCTTTCTTCCCCATTCAATCTTTCATATTAGTTTTTTCTTGCTTACAAGACATTCTTTCATGTTAGAATTTTTTTAGTCCTACGTTAGGCGCCAATAAGATTAGTACGTGCATCCACTGGCGCCGGCGGTGGGGCAGGATTGCACAAAGTTCAATTGTTCAACATAAACATCAAATTATTTTAGCATAATATTAAGTACAGTTTGAATCATACTTCATCTAAAAATAGCTTAATAGTTAATCTGATTTTGTTAATTTACAGCAAAAAAAAAAAAAAAAAAATGTACACAGTTGCAAGAAACCTTTAATGTTATTTGCATTGAAGTAATGGTAATCATGTAAGCACCAAATGATAGTGCACTCATTGGCGCCGAGAGTGGGGCAGGATAGCACAAAGCTTAAATTGTTCAATATGGTATTCTCATCAGCATCACACTACTTTAGCATATCAATACAGGTTTGAATAACATTATTTTACCAGCGAGTACTGAATGCTTGACCTGAGTTGTTTGATTTTATGCAAAAAATAATACATATAATTGCAAGAAACGCTCTGATATTATTTGCACAGAGATAAGAACCATGTAACTATCAAGTAGTAGTGCACTCAATGGCGCTGATGGTGGGGCAGGATCGCACACAGCTCTATCATTTAATATAGTATTCTCATCAGCACTGAGCTACTTTTTCATAGAAATACAATCAACTTCATTTGCTGCACACATCATGCTGAAAGATAATTTTCGAGGAGAAAAAAAAACGATAATATAATAAGCCGAATAATATTAACCAAGTGTTCGGTATTCGTATACACTATCTGATACACCCACGTTTCCAGCTTCATCTTCAATGCGAAATAGAATTCTCTTTTAACTCGTCGCAATTCTATATAAGGCATATGATCATGTACATAAACTAGTAAAGCATATCGCTTCGCTCGCAAATAAAAGCCTCGTCATCATAACCGAGACAAACGAATGAATCTATGAAGATTAATGAAATCATCAAAAAGCAATTGCGCGCCCAAATATGGTCGGTCCCTCATGCAACTCTTAATCACCGCTTAGATATCAACGGATGTCTGAGAAAAACTCCATTGAGCGAAATATTACATAATTCAGATTCAAACGTACCGCACGAAATGATACCTTTGGTCGAATTAAAATAGAATACGTATCTTGATACGGGGTGAACGCACGCTCGTGTCGCTAACACTCGAAGGAGAGGCCGAGAACTCGCGAGTATTTTGAACCTAGGATATACACGTCTCGTCTCATTAATCTCGATGTTTTCACTCTACACGTATGCGTGATAAATTAACGCTCGTTGAAATAACCTCCGATGATTCGATAAAGATAAATTTTCGCATTAAAACCTTGTACTCTTCATGCCAGCTCATAGATGACTGTATGGCGACCGGAGATATATGAATCACGGACATTAAATTTTCAAGCAACGGCGCCGCTCGGCTCGGCCAAAGGAATAAACGGTTCTTTCGAGTTGACATTATTTCCGCCTGCACCTACACAGCTACAGTTCAACGGTTCCTCCGCTTCGCCGGACCAGTTTACCGCTTCATCGAGCGTACATAAATATATTTACATAATGCATTTATCTATTCGCCAACATCACCGTTGGTAGCAAAGTGAGCAGCATACAGCGCAGTATCAACTGAAACATGTTCCCAGTGGTCGTCAAAATTCACACTCCCAAATCCCATTAGCCAACGAAGAAATTTCGCCATTTATCTAGACGCTATAAATTACACGAACCGAGTAATATATCATCGAGACGAGTAAGCTTTTCAACGTTCTGTACCTACGACCGTGAAAAGTTTCACGAAAAACTGATAACTTGGCGAGATGACAAAAAAGTACGCGAGAAAAAAATCGATTCTTCGTCTCCGCCAGCTTGACTCATTTCGGTTGGAAAATCGACGTGACTCATCAGTACAGTATTTGCCATTTTTCAACCCTGGGATATGAATTTTTCATTTCAGGGCACTTCGTTATTTTACGAAATTCGACGGTGAAATATTTCACCAGTCGTATTAGAGCATTAAGTATTACCGAGAAGACGAATAGAAGTATCGTTTTTGGAGCCAGTTAGCACACTAGAATTATTTACCAGCATGAGAAATTTTACACTTTAGTGAGGTAAACAAGAAATCAGTTTAGAAGAGGTTTTAATGAAAAAAAAAAAAAAAAAAAATAGCTATTACAGTCCTTCAAATTTTTACACACTCGAAAAGTTTGAGAAGCCTCAAATTACTCGAATTTCATAAATATTCACTCAATATCGTTACTAGGGTCAGCAAATATTGCATATATCGAATCCAACTTGCAAGACTTTTGTAGGGAATAGGGGAAGGGAGGTTTTCAACACCCGAGTTGTAGTTAGTGTAGGAAGATTGACACGAATTATCTTCTAGTTTGAACCAGTCTTCACTAAAAACTCAACTCTAGTGTTGTTGCATGGTTGCTTACATTTAAATTTTTTTTCCATCTACCAACTCAGAACTCATTATAGGTATTTGAAACGTGAATACTTGATTTTTTGAACATGTGCATTTTTTCTTCCATTTAAAATTAATCTTCAATTTTTATATTAAAAAAATATTATTACTTTCAATTTTGCAATTGAGTGAAATAGCAGAACCTCGATATATTTTATTCTACCTCGGTCAATATTAGGATACCTAGATTATTCGCATCTTTCTCTTTTTACATACATTTCAAGGTTATCAGCGAATACTTGGTAAATAACTTCCATTTCTCGACAGTAATTCTCCATTTTCTTCACATCCTAATCCAAATTCCTATTTCTTCTCTTAACCAAATAAATTATATGAAAATATCCGGCAGTCACGTACACATGATAAAATCGAAATTCAGAAAATTGTCTTCCACGAACAACTTTAAATTCATTTCGCCTTCCAAAAGGGTTCAACAACCGAACCCGTCGAAAAATTCCCCTAGCGCCGAAATGGCTGAAAATTTTCATTCCAATTTCAACTACTTTAGTTCACTAACCCTGGAGCCGGCTTCGCGTAAAATAGGCTCTGCGAGCTACTCGATAACAGCTGATAGTCTGATAAATCGCCAGAATGAGTATTCTAAGAACTAAGAGCCAGGTGGCTTCGACAGTGATTGAACCAAGGTCATCGATGAAAGTGAATTTCATAAACGATATCGCGTATATCTGTATCGAACGCAGATGGCTTCGTTGTCGTAAATTCCATCATCGCGTCATCGTTATTTTATTACTCGACTAAATGTACTCGTCGATGGATGTTTTACGAGGTAGTGATGGAAAGAAAAAGAGATTTTTAGACAGCGTATATGATACAATCTTCCGCGAAAATACATTCTATGGCGATGAAAGAACGTGAAAAGTGGAATAAATCATCTTTCCGATTTTCTTTTCTTCCGCGAAAATACATTCTATGGCGATGAAAGAACGTGAAAAGTGGAATAAATCATCTTTCCGATTTTCTTTTCAATCATTAATACGTACTGAATATTAAACACAATATTATGTAAGAAGCTCCAATCGTATATGGAATAGTAACTAAGGATTCTAATGCGATTTTGCGATTTTGATAGAGATATTGCCAAATTAAATGGAATTTGAAATTTGAAAAGAAGGTAAAGGAGATGAAATAATTTCGAAATTATATGTTTTGGTGTCACATAGTACCTCTCTGGGGGCATTTGAAGAAGAAACGAAAGTAAATGAGGACGCTGTGAGAATCTATCAAAACGTGAAATCTTTCCAATTTTTCAGAATACCTCGTGAACTGAACCAGAAGAATTATATTCAGAATGGTTAGGCAAAGTCAGATTAAGAAGAGAGCAAAGCGGGATTCTAAATTCCATTTTGAAGATAAAGAGTCTATTGAAATAAATTTTCAATAAACTTCGATTAGCTAATGAAATTCAGCAAAACGATTCGAGTGCTAACCTTTACAGAAAAATTCCGAAAATTAATAAACCAAAAATTGAAAATAAATTTCAGAAAATGGAAGGTAACTTCATCTTTAAAATTGAGAAAAAATTAAACCAAAAAAGACGTGAACATCGAACTTAATTACTTCCTTCATTGATTTATCCTTTCTTGTTCGTGCTAGACAAAATGAACAAAATTCTATTTCCTTCCCCTTCTTCAATCCGACTATATGACTCACTCGTCTTATCTCACCCATTGTCATCCGTTCGTCTTATACATCGCATTCTCTTACGACGTCGTCGCGTCGCTTAGACGTGATTTTCGAATCCGTACAATACGGAAGAAAAGGATTTGCTAGATATTCGATGCTGTCGGTGGCGCGCTATAAATAAACGCTCGTACAGACTAATAGGTACTAACGACCTGCGGTTGGCTTTGCGTCAAATATCTCTTTGTATTTGATTCGTTCCAGCGCCAAGTACAGCGCGACGATGTAGGTATTTTCCCGATACGCGTACCAGACGGCGAAAAGACAGGAAAAACATTACCTGCAGCGTCCAATTCTAATAGTTAGCAACACTACCGAGAAATTTGGTACTTGGTAAGTTGACATTAACGGAGCAACTAATCAATAAACTAGAGCGTTGAAATTTACGATCATTTGGGGATTCTCTGTAATTTTAATTGTTTTGTTAAAAAGAGAAAAACGCAAACAACCATGCCATATCATTAGAGCTGAGTTTCAAGTGGAGACATGTTCAGATTTGCAGATAATACTGCTATTCCTTTTACATTCACACACACCCTAGGTCATGGACACCACCCCCCCTATCCCCTTCCACGACACTTATTAAAGTGGATTTATGATACAATATACGTCTCGACCTTAGGAATCATATGCACTCATATTCATTGAATTCGAAAACAATTTGAGATTAATCAAGCCTTATTTCAAATTTTGACTAAACGCCATTTTGGATTCATTTTGACTTAAACCCAAGAGCTCATATTCTCATCTCTATTTAAGCTAACATGCAAACTTTGAGCTTTTTAGTGGATCTGGTGAAAGATATGAAAGATATAAGACCCTTTAATTCTCGTTTTCAACTTCCGAATTCCCTCTAAATTCACTGGGGAAGTTGAAATGTAGATATGTTGGTATGCTCATCTCATTCTATCATGTTACATCACGATAGGGAATTCTGAGACTTGGAAAGCCTCTCCACCCACCCTCACAATTTGAGTAACTCGCCATGTTAAGCCGAATCAAAAATCTGAAAAAAAAATACCTCTAAATATTTACAAGAAAAATTTTTGATCAAATTTTTAGCCGTTTATATCCATATTTATTCGTACTATGAAATAGAAGAAGGGGTGGGGGAGAGGGAAATAAATTCATATGTAAATTTTGCAATAACCATCATAGAAAAGAGCATCAATGATACCACAGAGTTGTAGTCTCATACAGACACGAAACCAAGGCACCGAATCGCCCTCACCTTTTTTTCATAGATAGCACCGTATGCAGTGCAAAAAAATAACGCTTTATTGAACATTTTTATACGTAACGAATAGACCTTGAAAAAAGCATAAAAATAAGTCAGGCGAAATTTTTGCCTATCTGCAAAACTAAAGGAACTACCGAGATTTAAAAACTTTTTTCGTTCCAGCTCCTTCAATTCTGCAGCTAGACAAAAAATTTATAGACTTTTTTTGGTTCCATTATAAATCACTAATTCACCATCAGTTACATGAAAACATTCTTCAAAGCAACTTTTTTGTTCAGTGACGCCATCACGAAGCATGTGATAAGTCACTGAAAAAAGAATTGCGTTTTTAGAAAATGTCTTTCGCGTTACTAATAGACATGGAAAAATGGAATATAGAAAGTCCAATATGATTTTCGCCTATCGGTAAAACTGAAGGCACTGCAATAGAATAAAGTCTTTGAATCTCCTTAGTTCCTTCAATTTTGCAGATGGGAAACGATTTAAAAACATTTTTTGTCCTTTTTTTCAAGTTCTATCTGTTACATAATAACAATTTTCAACTACAACTCTATGGTATCAGCGATGTTCTCCTCTAGAATGTTATCGTAGGTTAAAAAAAATGTCCAATTGATTGGTTATTATTCAATACCAACATTTCTCTTTTTTACGCAATTTTTATGATACTTATATGGCTGCACTGATTTCATACAGGAAAGAATACATAAAAAGAGAAGCCAACCTATTAGCTTTGATAACATGTATGAATTTTTATAAGACGTCCTTTGAACTTCCAAAAATATAATTTCTTCACCTCGAAATGTCGATGGACCTATCTCAGCTCCTAATCACCAGGCTAATTCCAAGAGTACTAAGTGACGACAAATGATCTGAAAGCTAAAGATACGAAGACCTGCACCAAACAAATCAAACAGACAATAATAGCTCACGTTTTGATTAAAAACTCACCTAAAAATCACACGACTACGAAAAAACATTAGCCAGCGATTGCGAAATCGCTCGTAATAGACGAATATTTTGCATAGCTGCGGTTTAGCTGAACTGGCATTCTTCGCTGTTCGCTTTAATGTCTACCGATCGATGGGAATCAGCGATTGGTCGACTCGTATTACAGTATTCGATTAGTCGACTTAACGTTTTATTTATTTAGGAAAGAACCACGGTAGGGCGCTCGGCGATTGGCTGAGGCGACGTTAATTCATTATCTAATCTTTGTTACGCAGGTTTTCAAACAAAAGACGAGCTTGCTGCGAGTAGTCGACCTCAGCGGCACCGGCGCTGGCACGAAAACGTTCTGGAAACCTGTTATTTACCTCCTCCAGTTAATGCTTGCAATAATAATTACACGTCTATTATTTTAGGTACATTTTTCTATTAACCTAGACCACATTATTACGCAGTGCTTCCCAACGGACGAGGTACAAGGGGTCTAATCGTGATGGTTTTCGCATTCTGATTTATCTATTGTTCCACTTTCCCGTAACAATCGAACGAATCGAGGATCACGAGGCGGCCCCGTACGACCAGTTCGAAAGTAAACGAACGCACGTGTGATGTTGGCAAACGATCCGTATGATTTGTCACGTTCGTACGTGTAAGCACTTCCGTCTTTTTAACCAATATACCGACGGTCAGTCCGTATTAATATTCGTTGCGACCGTCGGCATTAATTGGAATGACTGGGATGGGCTAATTTCACGACCCCACAAGCCAGCTACGATGTGTCGTACGAGAGCTTTCCATTTTCAAGGCGAACCATTCGTCGGTTTAGATTAAATTTCATTCGATTAAATATCGCATCGACGAGTACTTAATCAACTTCCGCTGCTGTTTCAATAATACCAACGTGTATTCGATAGCGCGATAAAACACGTCATCGTTTGTAAGGCGTACACTATAGTAGGTTTGTAAATAAAACGTTTACGCGTCGTAGCGTCGAAAAGCATACATTCGAGTAGCCGATTATTTCGAAAAATTAATTACCTTCTGAAACGAACAACACAACCATCTTATGGTTCTCATCGCGTTGAACTCGAGTTACCAGTGTATCGGTGGAGTGGCCAGTTTTTTTTCTAAAATGTAAATAAGAATGCAAATCAGTTACCTTGGCGGTTAGATTTTGTAACCATGTAAATCTGTAATCACTGTTGCATAGTTTTGCAACACGACTTGGCAACGTTGCAAAACCCATGTTCTGGAGATCCTCCAAATCATTATACACGCGGTCAACGGTGTTCGCGTATGTTAGAACAAGAATCTGGTTCGGTCGACGGTCACCGCGATGAACTGATGAGGTGTCCTGTTGCACTGTAGCGGACGTTGCATCATGTCCTCACGACTACTGAGCGCACAGTGGTCTCAAATGTAATTTTAGCCGGACAAAGGAATTACCACTAATTTCTTCGAAATCCAAAATAATGAAGATTTTATTCGCAAATTGGTGAAAACAAGTGACTATGGAGGGCACTGGGCGAGTATCAACATCACATATTATGTATTGTCGAAAAATAAACAAAAACGTTTTATTATCTTGAATCAAATGATAGGTTGGAAGATGAAATACGACATTCGAAATCAAAAAAATTTTCAAATTGTATAAAAATAATTTTTTTTTCAATTTTCAAAAAATTGTAGATTTTTAAAATTTTGACTCCATTATAGGCGTTATTGATATTAACCTAGAGGGCTAAATTTTTTTGTATGTTACTGGAGTAATTTTTTAATAATGAAATGAAGTGTCCCATCAATTCAAAAAAACAAAAAAAAAAAAAAATTGTTTTACCCTAGATTCATAATACTGGGTCAACAACTCTAATCTGATCTCTATTCCGCAAATATATATTTTTTGTAATCCTGAAATCTCGAGGAACCAAACAAAGTCTCACTTTATAATATGTATCCCTCATATTTCGCTCAACATACAATAAATGGCAATATTATTCAGTTGATGACACTCAAATATTAAGCACCATTTGTAGTTGTGTAAGTCCGAGACATGGCAAATACGATTATTATGGAAGAGAGTGCGAACACATGCAATCGAAGTGATAGCTCATCATACACGTTGGTAGTGTTATCATTTTTGAAGCACTTCAAGCACTGATAAATGCGGCGAATGCTCGTAATGTTGTTCTGACCATACACAATACACATTCTACTGTAAATTATTTTGCTGAACACATTTTCTGCACTTAGGAATTCAATGATCGCACGTTCTTCCTAACGGGACGACTGTGTACTCGTATTGATAAACTTCATTTCTCACTCGTCATTAATCGCAAACAAAAAGTTACATCAAGTTGAAATTTTTCTCAATAAGTAGGGCAAACACTCGGTCCAAATTTGTCCAACGCGTTACCAAAAAAAGGCATACAAAAATAATACTCTTATGTTCGAACGCCCGTCATATGGTACATCAATCATTCGCTAAATTTTCAATCAGAGCAAACTTATTACAGCCTAATTAGGAAATGAGTGGTCGAGGGAGAGATTTTTTACATCTCTGCTTTCCACACTACTTGTATGTAATTATGCATTTTTCACTCGGTAGAAGGAAGAGATACAAATGAAATTAGTTAAGATTCGGGCTTATTTGAGTTGAGTAAATCAAAAATATCCCAAATTATAATCGTTTAATTGTAAAAGAAGGAAAGAACGAACTAAACTAAAATTTGAATAAATACATAGAAGGTAGACCAAACAATTATAAAAATGATGACCCCATATATCATATCAAATCGTCCTCCGATGGGGCCTAAAACGTTCATATGAATACTTGGAGGTATTTTTTTGAATTTTGGATTCGACCAAAGAAAGATTTACCAAAATTACAAAAAAGCTGCGTGAAGGGAGAGAGGAAAGAACCTGAGAATTTTTGTCCATGATTTCATATGAAAGAGTAAGTTAAGACACACATATCCAAATTTCAACTCATTTAGATGGGAGTTCGAGTAGAAAATCGATTCTTTGCAGAAGTTTTGAGTCGAAGAATTCCTTGAATCTTCATACTTCCTCATATTATCAACAGGGACGAGCTATGATATAAAGAGTCGAATATTTTTTATCATGTTTGCATATAATAAAGTAAGCCTGAATGACTAAAATATTCTATTTTCAGCTTCCTTAGGGGGTTTGGAGAAAAGTTGCAGAGAAAAATACCTTTAAAAGATGGGATCATACCAGGAAATTCCATGAATTGACGAATTTGGATATAATACAAGAACAGATGAAAATATGAATTTTTGATGAAAATGAAAAAACTTTAGAACCCCTGAAAGTGGGGAAATTAATCATCATATCTAAACTCAAAAACAATTTGAACTCAAAATGAAATTTTTGCCAGAGTCATTGAATTCCGAGACTTTGGGTAGGGTTCCAACCCAGCTACACTGGATGTGAGCATAAGGAGGTCAACAATATTATTTATAAATTTGAACAAGCCTTCATCAATGATTACTTTCGTCATTTCAAATTGTATTTCTTCTTTTATCAAAATAAAGATAATCATAAAATAGTTTTAAAAAAAATTAATTTAATTTTAAGAAATATTTTTTAATTAAATATACATTTTTTCAACTCAGCCCTAATAGTGCGGTATGGCTGCTTACATTTTTTTTCAAATTTCAACCGCTCCAATTTCGAAGTAATTGAAGTAATTTATTCGGTAGATTATACACGCTGCGTAGTGAGACGCTGTTAGTAACTCGCAACAGTGCACATTATAGCAAGTGGTGCGGGGATTACCATCATTATATCAACATGAAGAAAAAATACAAAATAAAGCCGACAAAAAAATAAAACAAAACAGGAAAAAAAACAACAAAAATTGAGGGCATAGAACGAGGAGAAAATGAAGTAAAACCAGCAGTAGCCAAAAAACAAAAATGAAAAGATGCTAGGAGAAAAATCAAACCAATAAGATAACTTTCAACTAAAATTAATTTCTCTTCATCTTAACAAATAAAGTTCTGGATCTTTACTAAAGCGCTCCCTATTGCTAATCCTCTTGAGCTTAGAGGGGAGACCACATAGAATGAGGAGAAAATAAAGCAAAAACAGCCACAGCTAAAAAACAAAAATGAAAAGATGCTAGGAGAAAAATCAAAACATCAAGATAACTTTCAACTAAAATTAATTTCTCTAGATCTTAACAAGCAAAGTTCTGGGTTTTTACTGAAGCGCTTCTTATTTCTAATCCTCCTGAGCCTAGAGGGGAGACCACTGCAGGCAATGGGGGCTGCATATGCCCCCTGTAATCTAGTACAGAACTTGAATCACCTAAGAAAAATGGCAATAGCATCACCCATATCAACTCTTTTTATTCATAGTGGGAGATGGACAACAAATACGTAGTTCTTTTCTCCTATGTACATAACAACAGGCACTATACACAAACAGATCTTCCAAAATTGAAAATTTTAATTCATTAAACTATTCCACAGTGCTGTTCCTCGTCTTAATACCTGCGTCACTCTCCACTGCTCTTTTTTGCAGTACACGAACCAGAACTAGACGATGCTTGAGGAGCGTTTCCCTCAATGGATGATGTCGTACCTAAGTATAGATTCAAAAAGAGCAATATATATTTTAGCCAAATGTTTCCGAGAAAGTTGCTGTGCTAGGTAATACATCATATAATTTAGTTTTCTGAGTCTACTCTGCAAGCATGAACTGTGAGCACACCAGGTTAATCCTGAGTCAAGTATAATACTATATCCTAAGCAATTAATAGAAAAGCTTCCAAGATGGCGCAAATAGCGAATGCAGCAACTTCGAGTTTCCGATCATATTTCTCGATATTTATCTTCTTTTTCACAGCGAGCCACGTTGCTTTCATACTTTCAAAAAATCGACTAAAAATCAATTTCGAGAGCAACATTAAGTCAACATTCTCTAATTCAATTTTAACATCGTCACCGAGATACAACTTCTGGAGCAAAACAGCAAACGGTCATTAGCCTCGATGAAAATCGAAATTCAATTTTCTCAAAGGTCCGACCGGACGTCGAAACGATTGACGGTACCAGTGATAAGGCAATTTTCATTTCGTCGAATTTCCAACGCAACATACCGGAAACGTTATCGTCGCTGAACACAAAACACAATTCACGGAAACCTAAATAGCGCATACTTTCGGAGGAGAAAAAACACCGCACACATAATCGCTTCGCAGTACAACCTGGCGGAACAATAGTCCAACTGGACTCCCGGTTCGATAACGAAGGTGACCAAATGTCACTGGTCAACGGTCGCCTTGGGCGGACTTTAACCTACATTGTGGATTTTTCAGATAATTTTTCATTCCGCCATTTCCCACAGCATTTGCTCGGGCTATCGGGCACCGAAAACCAGTTCTCCGCGCCAGACTAGTTACTTATATATTGTAGTTTAGAGTTACAAGTTTACGAACTTCAAGTTTATACGTGTTGTTTACTATTCGTGTTTTTTTCCTCGTGTATTACGAATCCATCTCCCCCGCGCCACATCCACGTATACGTACTTGAGTTATAATAACCGGTATCGTTCCATATATAGGTAACAAAACACCGCCTAGCGTATTATCAATTATCAACGCCATAAGAATCGAACGTTCCAATTTCCAGGGTGTGTTGGGATATTTGTTTTTTCCCCCTTTCATGTACGCAAAGCGGAGCGCACGTCTGGTGTATTTATGTGAACTAGACGACCCATCTGCGAAGGTGAAGAGTACATTTAGTCACGAAATATTCATTTTCGCCATCTACATAAATACGCCACCGCCGCAGATCACCTTCCATAAGTGGAACGAATAGTAATACCTACGAGTTTATTCAATTGTGGCTGTTATCACCATCGGGTATTATTTTATACCTTCGACGAATATATTTTTAATTCGTAAGCCTCGTAAATCCGCGCTGTCGTTCCAGTATTAATTATTATTACCACAACCAGGCCGTAAAATCCGAGCGATCTTTTCCTCGACGTGATATTAAATTCTTGGAATTCGAGAAACCTTTAATCGTATTCTTCTCTTCTTATAATTCACATACAGTCGTCCGAGCGTCCGGTAAACCGAGAACAAATTCCTGTCCTTTATCAGCTTTATGACTCGACTAGCGACGATTTTAGATGAAAAATTTGCGCCACAATCGCTTTACGAGATTGTATGGATAACATTAACATTTATATTGGTCTGAAATAGGCTCAAGTCTCAGTACGTGTATGACTGTACGAGTATATCACCATGACTAATACACAGCTTCGCAATCCAAAGAAATTATATCAAATATGATATTTCCGCATTATCAATGTAACTCACCTGGAACACATAAATAAACTTGGATTAACAAAATATGCTTTTTATTTCACAATTTTTTTCTTCAGCTGATGGTGAGTCATTAATTAAGAAGAAAACTATCACATAGAATTTCAAGATGATAACATGGTGATAAGATAAATACATATCATGGAACTGCATCAAGCTTCACGCATCAATCGTACCACAACTTGATCACTTCCACTCGTATTTTCAATCAATTTACCATACCTTTCAACACTCATTCTACTGCGAGGGAAACGGAAAATGTGACCTTGATACACATATAAGCTAATCAAAATCAGATTCATCGGGGTTCCCCAAGCTTATCACAGTTATCAGTTTATTTCAAATCATCGTTCATTTTATAATTTTTGTAGCCAAGTAAGTAATAGTTTGAGAACTCCTTTGGGGACAAAAATTAGAAATAAATTTCATTTTGCATTTTATCCATAAATGGTTCAGTAAATGTAACCAATGTAAAAATCGTTCACAGGGAAGTGTTTTTCATGAATATGTAGATATAGAGAGGACTGAAACCCCCAGAAACGAATTTTCTGCTATATCTTCTCAGAGATTGATTTTAGGGCAAAAATAGTTCAGTACAATTTTGTTATACACTACATTTCCGACAACTTTCATATGAAAAATTTTTTGCCTCGACCAGTAATTGAGGAGTTATGGTGTTTATAACTTGATACTTTAGGGGCTCCATTACAACTGATTCAATGTTACCATATGAATTCCAAAACTCTCACCCTTTTTGGAATATGTTCCAGTGAAGAAGTTCGGAGATTAAAACTCATTGTTCCCTCTAATGTCAGCCCACTCTACTAGTCACTATCTCTGCTCTCATATGAAACCAACAGAACCATTTTATCCCCATTACTTATGTTCAGCTATGTTTAATAAAAACGATAGCTATTACAGTCCACTTGATTTAACCATCTGTAATCATCTAGCAAATGTCTAACTTTTTGATACATATTTACATTTTTCCCCCATGCGAAGTGCGAGGAGGGCTTACAGATGAAAATCGTTCAAAATTTTATGAGAGACTCTTCTTGAAAATACAAAAAAAAGGTACTTCTTGCTTTTTCGAGACACCTCAAAATGGCGAATCACTCAAATTTTGAGGAGAGCTGGAGAAAGGGCAAATATATCAAATTTTTTGTTTTTGATCTCATATGAAAGAGCGAGTCACGGACACCAACATATCGAAATTTCAGCTCTCCAAGTGAGTTTTCAAGGGAGTTAAGGCAACAAAATGCTTTTGAGGAGAAATTACTGCAGGAAATTTCACGAATCTTCCACATCTCCTCACCAAATTAAGCTAGAAAAGTAAAACTTCGTGCGTGGGGTGAATTGGTGACTAGAATATGGCATCTTGAATTTGGGTCAAAATGGATACAAAATGGCGAATTATCAAAATTTGAGTAGAACTTAGTGAAAATGCGATTAATTCAGCTCATACGATTATTGGGTAAAAGAAGTATACTTTATTCTAAATTCACCTTCACAGATGATACTGGAGGGGAGAAAGATGGGTTATCGGCCTGAAAATGTGGTGGGGGTACATGAGATATCAAAAATTGTTTATTGCGCAGTCATGTGATAAAACGAGCCCAACAGACTGACCTATTCTAATTTTTGCTTCCCAAGTGAATTTGTAGGGGAATTAGGGAAAAGATTGCTTTTGCTGGGGAATTGCTGCAGGAAATTTCATGAATCTTCCATATCTAATCACCAAATCGACCTAGAAAGGTTGAATTTCGTATGTAAGGTTAGTTCATGGCCACAATATGAGCTCTTCAATTTTGGTCAAAATGGATCCAAAATGGCGGATCTTGGCAATTTGAAGATAATTTGAGGTTCCTCAAGTATGCTTGTAATTTGAGAAATATGTGTTTATATACTAATAATCGCATGGCAAGAAATACTACATTTATTCCAAGTTCAACTTCTCAAGTGGTTTTGGAGGGGATAGGGTATGGGTTTCAGACTTGGTACTGGGTGTGGCGTATAGGCACAAAGGGGTTAGCAACGTTATGGAACCAAAAGCGGATTATCAAAATTTTGAGTAGAGCTTGAGGAGCCTCAAGTTGGTAAAAATGTAATTAATATGAATTCATATGGTTATTGGGATAAGTTGTATACTATATCCCGAATTCACTTCCATACATGATGTTGGAGGGGGGAAGGCGGGGTTACCAACCTAAAATAGTGGTGGGGGTACAGGAGGGGTCGAAAATTTTTTATTGCTGTGTCATATGATAAAATGAGCCCAAGTGACAAACGTATTTTGATTTTAGCTTCCTCAGTGATTTTGGAGGGGAGTTAGAGCAAAAAACGGCTTTTGGAGGGGAAATTGCTGCAGGAAATTTCATGAATCTTCCATATCTCATCACCAAATCGGCCTAGAATGGTCAAACTTTGTGTGTAGGATTAGTTTGTGACCAGAATATAACCACTTAAATTTGAGTCAAAATGGATCCAAAATGGCGGATTTACAATTTGAAGATAATTTGAGGACCCTCAAATAGTTATAATTTGAGAAATATGTGTTCGCATGATTTTTTCATGGCAAGAAATACTACATTTGTGCCAAATTGAACTTCTTAAGTGTTTTTGGAAAGGATGGTAGGGGTTTTCAGACTTGGTATTGGGTGTGGCCTGTAGTCATGAACGGTTAAGCAAGGTTATTACTAAATCAAAACAAGCCCCAGTTAAAAACTCAGCTCCAGTAATGCGGCATGGCTGCTTACGTTTTTTTAATTTCCACTTGACTTGGATTTCAGACAAAATCATGAGGATAGGATTCCAGTCGTCAATCAATTCTACATTATGATATTCTAGCTGTTTAGGTGCATTCTATGAGGATTTCCAACAAATCCAAGAAATATTACAACTTAAAATTTTCTCACAATGTCTTCAATTTGTTAATACTCCATTCGGGAACCATTTCGACCCAAACTCAAAGGTGTCTTATTTATAGACGATAATTCATCCTTACTCGCGTAAGTTTAATGTAAATGATGCAAAATGAAATTAGGTAACGGAAATGGCAAATTTTTATTCATACTTTTTTTGAGCTTACATCTGACTGCATTTTTCAACCCACCTGCTCATTACAGTAATTAACCAATTTCTTTTCATAAAGCGCTTCCAGTACAGAAATTGAGTTGATTAACACAGCCAAATGAGAATTCTATCAGATTGGATTTGTGATTTAAAAAAAAAAAATTAAAACCCGCTTCAAAAATTGGCCACTACAAGATCACAAAGAGCTCTAAAGAATAAAAAGAAGGCTGATAACGAAATGGGAACAAGAGCTATTATTTCCACTCGACGGCGATTTCAGAACGCGCAACGCTGAAATTAATTCAACAAAACGTAATGGTCTGATCACTTAACCGACGCGGCGTCCATCTCCCATACGGGCAATTAGGAGGCAGGCGCGTGTTCTCGTAAAAACGAAAGATGAAATGGGATCACCTCTAAAATACGACCGGACGTCATCGATAGTCGTAGAAAAATCGCTTAATTTTGCCAAACGAGCGAATAAAATTCATGATCGTTCGATAGCGACGTGTAGAGGAGTAATTTTTCCACGTTATTTCTATCTTGCTTAATCGTTCCAGCGTGAAAAATCAAACTGTGTGAAAACAACGGTGAATGCGGTTCGACGGTGGTCGCAACGTCTTGTATATTTTTTACGACGCTCAAATCGAATGGCGTTTATGTGTCGTTTCACGTATCAGTAGCATCGTGTACAGCGTAACGTGTAATTAGAAGTACACGATGGTCGAAATGTTGAGGAATTCGTTAGTTTCGGGTGGTCGAACCGGCGTGTTTTTTATTTCGGTAATTGGGAAAATTGCGTTGGTTTATAATCGCGATAGAAAGTGCCGGGCGTTTTTAGTACGTACGAATTACGAACAATCGTTATCCGCTACGAATAGATGCTCGAGTAAACGCATCGACCGAGTTGAATATTCAGCATCGATTCAATCCTTTTTTTCTCGGATTTTCCCGTAACGTGAAACTGTTCGAAGCGCCTATAAAACCAACCATAAATCCCGCTTTCACGAACCGTCAAACAAACCGAACGCGATTGCAAAACCGTTACATTAAGAGAAGCCAGGGTAAATACTTTAAACTCGACGCTGGTTCGATGCCGCGTAAAAGTGAACGTATTAATTTTTCAGCATAATTCCGCGACCAACACTCGCAGTATATAGTGGTTTCGAAAAAATAACGCTTATGTAATGCCAATCTATAATTCAATTTTCCATTCAGCCATGATCTGCAACTTTACTCTATTCAAAGCGCACTTCTTCGATGAACTCCAATAATCGTGGGAATTCTAAGAGTTCCTTTTTTTAACTTGAGCGTTTGATAAAACGATAGCTATTACAGCCTACCTGATTTAGGAAGGAGGAATCAGAGGTGGCGGAGGGGTCTTTGAATCTTCGCGTTTCAGACCATTAGTAATCATCTGGTAAATGTCCAACTCGTTAGTATATATATATAGGTATGTGTATATATTTTTCCCTGGAGGGGGAGGGGGGGAAGGGAGGTACGGATGAAAGTCGCTCAAAATCACATAACAATAAATATATTTTGAATTTTTAATCGTTTAATTTTAAACATCTCTCTGAATTGAATTTTTAGATGATTAATTTTTTTTATTCGTAAAAATTTTTCATTGAATTGGTAATAATAACATTTAATTAAATTTATTAATAATTTTTTTAATTCAATTTAAATCTAATATTCATCGTAATATATTTATTTTCTTCGTACAATAGACATTAGTTACCCCCACCACTATGCGCAGAATTGCGCGAGTGCCATGAGGGGATTACTATAAATATAACAATGTTCAACAAAATAAAATTAAAAACCAAAAATTAAAAAATTTAACTAAAAGCATAAACTAATGGCGAATCACTCAAATTTTGAGGCGGCTGACGAAGGGGCAAATATCTTAAAACATTCCTTTTTGATCTCATATATGAGAGAGTGAGCCACGGAAATACGGATATTCTAAATTTAACTTCTTAAATGGTTTTGAAAGGGATAAAGTATGGGTTTTCAGACTCGGCACTATATGTGGCCTGTACACATGAAGGGTTTGGCAAAGTTATTTGCAAACCTGAATAAGCCGCAATTAAAAACTCAGCTTCAGCAATGCGACATGTCTGCTTATTTCATTTTACTTCATCACTTGCCTATGCAAAAAAATTAAGGCGTTCGCGGGTCGTTGATTTTCACGTACATTGCTAGAAAAGCAATAAACTCTGTAGTATAAAATCAATATTCCAGATTTTAGTTCGACGTGAGGCATTGAAAACTGACGGAAATTTGATAACGTTACAGTTGACGTGATGGTCTTTTTCCTTATCAATATAACATTTCATCATTTTTGGGCAATCTACCTACTTTGGAAATGAAGGCCCAGGGAGATGATGTTCTTTATATCTTCGCGTTTCGGACCATCTTATCATATGACGGATGTACAATTTATGTGGTACATATACCTTCTTACTCGCTCAAAGCCCCGACGGGTATGGATGGGAATCTCTTAAAATTTGGTAAACACTTTTTATGTAAATACAAAAAAACTACTTCACTGGGATTTGCGATTCAAATTTTGAGGGAGGCTGAGAAAACTGAAGATCCCAAAAATTTTTGATATGGTTGTCATACCATTGAGTGGGAAAGAGGGTTCCTAATATTTTAAATTTTAGTATAGTTAATTTAGATGAAAGCTAAAGTAAACAACCAATTCTTTGAAGAAGCTACCCTTAAAATCTTCTTAGCTACGTCTTTAGTGCCTCACTTAGTGGCCTATATTAAATGAAAATCTACACGAACGAATTTGATACGACAGGTCCTACTAGAGTACTATTGAAATTTCAAGAGATCCTAGGTTGGGCGCCATTAAAAAAAATTTGGTTGCTATGAAACGTGCGTTTTTCGATGATGTGACCATGTCAAATTAATACCATGTAATCCCGGAGCGTTTGAGAGATCTTGAAAACTCTGAAGTCCCTGTATTTTCGTTTTTTTAGCTGAGTTTTTAACAAAGCGATAGCTATTACAGCCTACCTGATTTGGGAAGTGAAGGTCGGGGGAGGGTGGGGTCTTCAAATCTTTGCGTTTCAGACCATTTGTAATCATCTGGCAAATGTCCAACTTTTTGGTATATATATACCGGGTGACTACTTGATTCGAGCACCCCAAGCGCAAAAATCTTCCCTGATAGAAATAAATTATGTATTTGAATGATATTAGCAAGAATGAATACCATAAATAATATTTATTTAATGCTTAAAAGCGTCTATCAATGAAATGCAAAATTTTAATTCATACTTTCGTTGTCAATAATGCATATTTGTTTTGAGTTTTTTCACCTTTTAGCTAATTTTTTCGCTTGGGTGCTCAAAACAAGTAGTCACCCGGTATATATACGTTTTTTTCCCGCACGCGTAGCGCCGGCAAGTATTCATAAAATTTGCTCAAAATTTGGTGAGGAACTCTTCTTGAAAATGCGCAAAAATAGTTTTTTTTGTTTTTTCGAAAAATTTCAAAATGGCGGATCACTCAAATTTTGAGGGGGGCTGGAGAAGGGGAAAATAGCTCAAATTTTTCGTTTTTGATCTCATATGAAAGAGTGAGTCACGGATACTAACATATCTGAATTTCAGCTTCCTAAGTGCATACTGAAAGGAGTTAGATCAAAAAACGGCTTTTTGAGGAAGTTTTGAGTCATGAAATTTCTTGAATCTTCCATATCTCCCCACCAAATCAAGTTAAAGAGGTCAAATTTTGTGTGTGAGGTTAGTTGGTGACCACAATATGACCTCTTGAATTTGGATCAAAATGGATTCAAAATGGCGGATTATCAAAATTTTGAGTAGAGCTTGAGGAGCCTCAAGTTGGTAAAAATGTAATTAATATGAATTCATATGGTTATTGGGGATAAGTTGTATACTATATCCCGAATTCACTTCCATACATGATGTTGGAGGGGGAAGGCGGGGTTACAACCTAAAATAGTGGTGGGGGTACAGGAGGGGTCGAAAATTTTTTATTGCTGTGTCATATAATAAAATGAGCCCAAGTGACAAACGTATTTTGATTTTAGCTTCCTCAGTGATTTTGGAGGGGAGTTAGAGCAAAAAACGGCTTTTGGAGGGGAAATTGCTGCAGGAAATTTCATGAATCTTCCATATCTCATCACCAAATCGGCCTAGAATGGTCAAACTTTGTGTGTAGGATTAGTTTGTGACCAGAATATAACCACTTAAATTCTGAGTCAAAATGGATCCAAAATGACGGATTATCAAGATTTGAAGATAATTTGAGGACCCTCAAATAGTTATAATTTGAGAAATATGTGTTCGCATGATTTTTTCATGGCAAGAAATACTACATTTGTGCCAAATTGAACTTCTTAAGTGTTTTTGGAAAGGATGGTAGGGGTTTTCAGACTTGGTATTGGGTGTGGCCTGTAGTCATGAACGGTTAAGCAAGGTTATTACTAAATCAAAACAAGCCCCAGTTAAAAACTCAGCTCCAGTAATGCGGCATGGCTGCTTACGTTTTTTTAATTTCCACTTGACTTGGATTTCAGACAAAATCATGAGGATAGGATTTCAGTCGTCAATCAATTCTACATTATGATATTCTAGCTGTTTAGGTGCATTCTATGAGGATTTCCAACAAATCCAAGAAATATTACAACTTAAAATTTTCTCACAATGTCTTCAATTTGTTAATACTCCATTCGGGAACCATTTCGACCCAAACTCAAAGGTGTCTTATTTATAGACGATAATTCATCCTTACTCGCGTAAGTTTAATGTAAATGATGCAAAATGAAATTAGGTAACGGAAATGGCAAATTTTTATTTATACTTTTTTTGAGCTTACATCTGACTGCATTTTTCAACCCACCTGCTCATTACAGTAATTAACCAATTTCTTTTCATAAAGCGCTTCCAGTACAGAAATTGAGTTGATTAACACAGCCAAATGAGAATTCTATCAGATTGGATTTGTGATTTAAAAAAAAAAAATTAAAACCCGCTTCAAAAATTGGCCACTACAAGATGTGTTCACATGATTATTTCATGGCGAGAAATACTACATTTGTGCCAAATTCAACTTCTTAAATGTTTTTGGAAAGGATAGGGTAGGGGTTTTCAGACTTGGTATTGGGTGTGGCCTGTAGTCATGAACGGTTAAGCAAGGTTATTAGTAAATCAAAACAAGCTCCAATTAAAAACTCAGCTCCAGTAATGCGGCATGGCTGCTTACGTTTTTTTTTTAATATGTACCGTGCGTCCATGTGATTTGGGTATAATCAGGGAAAAAATCTCTTTTCCAATTATTTAAAATTGATTTTTTCAAATGCAAAAAAATTGTAATGCAGTTGAAATGAATTTATCAGCCTTAAAATTCATTGAAATAATTTTAAAAATGATTTCTAATTTAAAAATTGTAGTTTAATTCTTTATGCATCTGCTTGATTTAATGACTGTTACCTAGAATCTAGCACCATCAACCAACTATAGTTTTGTTAGCACTTTTTAATACATAACCAGTTTATTTCCAATTTCTATGAATATGTAATACTGTTTTATTCCAAGAATGTGATGAAACTCGGCTGCCAAATTGATTTTAATTTTCATCATTTTCTTTTTTGCGAGAAATTTTTAGATTATTTTTTCTTCTGATCTTTTTTCATTATCAACTTTTTTTTGTATTTTAACGCATTTTTTCATTATTAAGAATTTTCTAACCAATTTTATACCATTTTTCGCTCGAATTTGTCGACATTATTTCTTTCATATTTTTACCCGCGATGATTTCCTTCATTCCGATGTCCAATTGAATTTTTCCATTGCCACGAACACGCTTTTCCAAACCGAATCATAACCGTTTCGAGAACCTCGTATACGAATAATTAAGCGTCGAAAACACGGTCGAACGAAAATTACGACCGTCATTACCTGCGCGGCACGTTCTTCGGGTCATTTTCTCGCGTTAACGAGCGATATTTTGCGGTATACATAAAGTTTACAGCGACGACATCGAATCCGCAATGGCGGACCTTGTAATAGAGGTGTTGAAAATAACGGTAAATGACCAGCAATTACAGTTTTAATCGTTTGGTGAATTCTTCGTGTAAACCATTCATTATTGATTGTCTCGTGTCGACGTTTACCTTATTTTATCGTTTCAACACATCATGTTTTAGACAATGAGAAAAATTCGCCTAATCGTATCGCCCTGGTACACAAGGTAATTAAAAAATCATCGTTTATAAAGCGCAACTTCCTGGCGAACCTGGCTCAGCGGAGATAACAATTGGCGTGATTTTATCCTTGACAACGAACAGCATTGTCTGGTCGACGAGTTTATTTTGCATACGTTAATAAAGCTCATATGTGCATTTTGCGGTAGGCGACGAGGTAGTTTTAAAAATACCATAATAAAATGGCATTAGCGATACACGGCTGAATAAATATCGTCGATCGTAAATCATTTATTAACGAGTAAAAAGGATATAACGAGAAATTAACAAGTTTAATAGCGTCGAGTGAAAGCTCAAGTACAGTTTGATATTTCGGGCATCATCGTTCATCGAGCGAATTTCGTAAGGCGTCGCCATAAAACCATAACAACTCGGTCTTCGGTGCATTCGGTTGTCACGGCAATTGTCCCGTTAGCCTGAACCGATGTCGTGGGCACGACCGGTTTGCTTCCAGCGGGAGATGTTTTCGATTTTACTCGCTCCTTATGTAGTCCCGATATTTTACATTGGAATGAGAGAAAAAGATCAGCATTCGCTTCGTATAGATTTGGGATGGAAAAAAAAAGGCTACATCTTATAATTAAATTGATTACCTACTTCAAAACATTTCTTCGCATGAATAAAGAGAATAATACGTAGATCAGTAAGACTCATAATGATAAGCCCTTTTAATGCCTAAACTGCTAGTGAATGCGGATTAAAATTATTATTATAAAAAAAAAAAAAAAAAAACGTAAGCAGCCATGCCGCATTGGGATTTGATTAGTACTACCCTATCCTCTTCAAAGCCACTTAAAAAGTTGAATTTGAAACAAATGAAGTATTTCTTGCCATGCGATAATCATATAAAAACATATTTCTCAAATTATAACTACTTGAAGCTACTCAAATCATCTTCAAATTGCTAACATCTGCCATTTAGACCCAAATTCAAGAGGTCATATTCTGGCCATCAACTAACCCTACACACGAAATTTGGCCTTTCTAGGTGGATTTGATGCTGAACCTCAACACATTTTGAGCTCGATAATCCCTCATTCTCCCATCCAATATCATCTGTGAAGGTGAATTTGAAATAAAGTATACCTCTTATTGCAAATGATCATATGAGTTGATATTAATCACATTTTCACAAATATGAGGCTCCTCAAGCTCTACTCAAATTTTGATGATCCGCCATTTTGTATCCATTTTGACCCAAATTCAAGAGGTCATATTTTGTTCACCAATTAACCTCATAAACGAAGTTTGACCTTTCTAGGTTGATTTGGTGAGGATACATGAAAGGTTGCAGAAATTTCACGACTTAAAATATCCTCAAAAAACTGTTCTTACCTCAAACTCCCCTCTAAATACTCTTGTGAAGCTAACATTTGAATAGGTTAGTCACTTAGTCTCATTTTATCATATAAAACCACAGTAAAAAATTATCGATCTTTGGTGTTCCCCCACCACATTTTCAGGTAGATAATCTTTCCTTCTCCCCTCCAACATCATGTGTGAAGATGAATTTGGGATATGGTATACTTCTTATCCCAAATGATCGTATGAGTTGAAATTAATCACATTTTCACCAATATGAGGCTCCTTAAACTCTACTCAAATTTTGATAATCCGCCATTTTGTATCCATTTCGACCCAAATTCAAGAGGTCATATTTTGATCACCAATTAACTCCACACACAAAGTTTGATCTTTCTAAGTTCATTTGGTGAGGAGATATGGAAGATTCAAGAAATTTCATGGTATAAAACTTCCTCCCTCAAAAAACTGTTTATACTCTATTCCCCTCAAAATTCACTTAAGAAGCTGAAATTAGGATGCGTAGGTTTCCGCGCCTCACTCTTTCATATGAAATGAAAAACGAAACATTTGAGCTATTTGCCTTTTCTCCAGGCCTCTCAAAATTTGAGTGATCCACCATTCTGAGGGTGCAGCGAAAAAAAGTACTTCGTCGCATTTCTAAGATAAGCCATTCACCAAATTTTGTGTGATTTTCATCTCTACCGCCCCCCCCAGGATAGGGAAAAGTATTAATATGTAATTATATATACCAAAAAGTTGGGCATTTGCGATGATTACAGATGGTCTGAAACGCAAAGATTTGAATACCCCACTTTCCCCCTACCTTCCCTTCCCAAATCAGGTACACTGTAATAGCTATCGTGTTCAAGTAAAAACTCAGTTAAAAAAATCCTAAACACGAAAGCTTGTTCATATTTTAAGGTAATATTATCAACTAAACTTCTCAATTTCACAGGAGATATATTTCATTACTGAGTCCATAACCACTCATTATCATCACCAAAAACATTCAAAAAAGTTTGATTTGAAATATGTAGCATTTTATAGAATTGAGTTTAGTATCGAGTTTTATGATTATTTTTCTAGCGTCGAATGAATTTACTTTCATCAGCTTCTGCGTTTCAAGTCTCTTAGCAGATGTGATCAGCAACTTCCCATTTCGTAATTTTTGACTGAGGCCGAAAGCGCGAATTTTTTTATTTTTCTGTACATAGGTACATATGGAGCTAATTTTTTCAAACCTGATCTCCTTGTTTTAGAACTATAAAATTGATATGCGTTCATTTTTAGAACGATGGTTGCTTACATACGTACTAGTAATGATAAGCAATACCATCCCCACTTACCTATCTAGTACCTACCTCTATAACAGTTTCCTTTTCTTGGTTTTATTTGAGTGATGTGGACAAGAAACGACATGTCTGTCGTCGTTTACAACTTTTTTATTTATAACAGTTTGTTGAAGAGGTGAAGGGGTCTATAATTGAAAATGTTTAATTAAAAAAAAAATCGTTCTTCTTTCTCCATAGTTAACAATTTTATCAAATCACTTTTGGCATCACTCAACTTTTTTGACATTACTTCATCAAAATTCTTAGCAAAATTTTCTTGTTTTGTTCTTAAATTTTGGATAACCATATCATCTGGCCTCCACGCTTCGACAAGATCAAAATTCAAGGTGAATAGATCACGAGATTTTCTGATCATGAATAGCAATTCTATCGGTTTAGTCAGCGTCAATTTACGATTCCTAAACGCCGATACCTTTTACTCGGAATTAGTAGGAAAATTTGAATGTTGTAGTTCGTTGTCCTCGGGGTTACCATGGTAAGAGGTCAGTGTTCTTGGAATGCTGGAATAGAAATGTGATAATTGCGAGATCGATATTTCGTAATATTACTACCATGTCATTGTGCTATATGCAAAACTGGAATATTTCGAATACTGTTCCGAGACTTTTGGTAATAACACGCATAGTTCTATACTAGGCACTAAAGTCCACTAGTGTGTTTTTTCGGGTGCAAATCTTCGGATGACACCGGATACCATCGGGAATACTTCTTACGACTTACCTACTTCTGTATTTTATAAAACATTATTCATTGGCCGTACTTTGGATTTATTTTAAATTTCAATCTGAAAATTTTACTTTTGTAGAATTTTTCAGTTCTTAGATCTCTAAACATTTTTAATCATAATTATTTTACATAATTCCAATGTGGAAGTGCTTTCTTACAATTTTAAATTTTTTTTTTTTTACTCCAAATTTTGAAAATTATGTTTCAAAAATGAATAAGCCTAATCGAACAGATTTTTTCAAACTTTTGCATACCTTTTGCCATTGAAAGCGTGCTTTTCATATTTCAAATAAAATCCCAAAATAAAGGAGCCACATCTCAAGGCCTGTGCTGAACATATCTGAGAGACCTTAAACCTTTTTAGGACAAGATCGCTTCTTTCATTCCGCAATTCCAATTAAAATTGTAAACGCAGGTTGCCCGGCTAAACGATGCCATCAAGGAGTACTAATGTTCACTATAAATCTTACATAACGTGTAACACGAGCTAATGCAGAATTGGAACACAAGCGGTTCCACATATTCGGTCGTTTTTCTTTCACCGTCGTCGAACACAAAAAACTGGTTAATTGAGAGTAAAATGTAATCACTGACGATATGGTGAAATGAGTTCGCCCGCAATCTAAACACCACACTGTTCTTTTATAATTGATGGATTTTTCCATATTTTTTATTTTATTTATTATTTTTCAATTTCCATCGTTTTTACGTAAGTTTCGTTAGTATATTATCATTTGGCAAAAAAATTCTTCCATCGATAAAATAACGTACACAGCATAAATTCTACATTCAAATCGTTCATTACGCACATATTTGTTTTGCAAAACACCAAACATAAATTTACAACAACGAATTTTTTATTACTTAAACATATTCAAGTATATAGACACCTTCTCCCCTTCAACAACCACTTAGATGTAAGTTGTGAAACATGACAGACATGTCATTACCTGTTCATGTCACTCAAATAGAACCAGGAAAAGGGAACTGTTTTATGGGTAGGTAGGTAGGGGTGGTATTCCTTATCATTGCAGGCACGTATATAGGCAACCATCGCGCTAAAACTGAGCACGTATCAATATTTTGTGAAAGTATTATGCACACAATCTATGCAATGCAATACTTTCCAACCACTTTGGTTAGTTAAATTATCAAATACATTGCAATTTGAATCATTCATTTAGAATATGAAAACTCCATTTCATTATCAGATCATATTCCTAGTACCCAGAAATGAACTCAAGTTTCAAATGTTCATCACTATAATTTTGTGACTTCTAATGATGGTTAAGTTTAAAAAGGAACGTTATGTTACAGGATAGGATATGGTAATTATTCTGAAATAAACTTACCAAGTGTTATAGTTGATGTATCATTTAAAATTTCATGTAAATGGAACATTTATGTAACTCGTACATAAGACAGATTTAAGAACAACACTTTTTCACAACTTCAAATGAGTACTGAAAATGAAATTTTTGGATAAAACTAACGTGGAAAATTTACACATTCACTTTAACGTGAAATAAAATGAAAATAAACGCGCAAATTATAGATTACACTGCTTTCTTAACCTGCGCAATACAACGCGATAGCACAATACAAAACTACTTCTCACCACTTCTAGCAGTAAACACTGAACATCAACAAACAGCACAAACGCAGATACCTGTTAGATTTTTTCCCCCAAAAACGAACTTGCGCAGTCGCACTACAGATTATGGATAACGCCAGAAGTTGATTTCATGCAAGGACTTATCGATTATTATGGATGGGTGCGGATGGAGCGCATTCTGTTGGATTTTTTTAAAGTAAAAAACTTTAATGATAACAAGAAGTTGATAATTTTTGATAAGTGAGAAAATGATCTTCATTTACTTTCAAGTTTCATTGAAGTTTACCGCTCAAAATTTTCCAAAATAACTTTTTTTTTTTCAAAAATCTGCAGATATTATGAACTCGAAAAAGAATTTACTTACTTAGCTGTGCCTAGTTAATTATTATTTCATAAATCCTTTCTCATTTCATTTATATTTCACCAATTCCTCATGGCTTTTCCTAATTACCCGAATCCTGGGGCTCCTCGTGATCCTCTGGCGCCATCAGCTACATTGCCTGTACGTAGGTATTTGTTTCTAATATTCGAATTGCGTATTTACATTCTCAACTTGTTATTTTCTAGGTGCCTAAAATCACGAGGGAAGAGTTGCTGTTATTGAAACAGTGCAACCGTGAGAGTTTTTTCGGTCGTTGTGTACCTTTAATGGCCGCGCTCGGTTTGGGGGCTTATTACGGCGTACGTCTAGGTACATATGAACAACTTACGATTTATCGTAAGTAATATTCACCATTAATAAAACGTGTTGTTTTAGGTTACTTGAAAAAACATCCTACTTACGGAGCCACTATAAAAGTGGGACTTGGTCTAGTGATAGGTTTCATAGGGGGTAAATTGTCTTATGCAGAAAAATGCGAAGAAAAATTCTTGGCACTACCTGGTGGTAGAATCAAAGAATCTATTTTAGCTAGAAGGTCAGGCAAAGATGGCTTATTGCCGAAATTTGATGACGGGTAAGTTGTTACTTTCTTCTGTTATTTATTATGAAACTAAATTTTAAAACCCTTGATTATGTATTTGGTTTTCTCACCAGAGTATATAACGACGCATCGTTATCTTACGCAATGCCATATGTCGGCAGTAATTTGCAACCCGAAGAAGCAAAATCAATCTTTGAGCTAGACACGAATAGGCCTTACGATTCCTTTGATGATTCGTTTAGAGGGAAATCAGGTATTATTATTTTGATGGATCGATGAGCAGAATATTGAGGTTATATCTTGTTTATGGATTTTTTAGAGTTGGACAATGAAAATGAAAGTTTACCTCAAACTCCTCCGTCGCGTTCTGTAACTTATGATGAATTGCGTCAACAAAATCGCGCGGAGTATGAAAGCAGAAGGAAATTATATAGGTAAACAATTCAAAACAAATGTCAAGGGTGTAGTTGAATTCATATCAGATTATTCATTTTATGCTTGAATTTTCTTTTTCTCAACAGAAGTGGGCCATTAGATGATTATGCTCCTTATGGCAGCTCATTTGCACCTCCAGCACTGGCTTCACGTGATGATGAACGTTTTACCAGAATACAATCTTCAACGTCTCCATCACCACCACCACCACCACCACCATCCTCGGCACCGTTAACACCTGATCGATCCACATACGCCGTGCCATCAAGACAGCCTCCGCCACGAAAAAATTTGTATGGTGATGTTGTGGAGAAGTAGGTTCAGTTTGCACGTTGATAAATCGTACGAGCTGAAATCAACATACCTCATAAGCAGATTGAAGCAAAACAACAATTTTTCATCCATCTAGCCAATTGAGGCGCTTCACTAATTTCGTGTTGCTTTACAATATTTTATTGCAACGCAATACGGACTTTTTGAAGCGCCTGAGACTTCCTAATGCTTATTTAAATTTGTTTGTTTGTAGAAGTTTTATTAATTTTAAAATAAAAAAATTCGTTTTAAAAAAAAATTTATTGTATACTACATAACGCTGACTAGTGATTTCTCTTTTTTTCTTCTTCTCGCTCTTCAGCCCTTTTGTTGTATAGTCTTTTAATTTCATTTATAAATAGTCGATAAGCAGGAACACTTTTCTCTTCCTCGGACAAAGGTATTTCTCTGCGTTTCATTAACAAAGATTTGTCTCGTTGTTTCATTGTTTCTTCATAATTTTCTCTTTCTGATTTGTTCATCCCTGTGCTTCTAAGAAGAGTTCTCTCTTCTAAATATTCATCAATTGCTCTTTGTCGAATATATTCATCATTTTTCCAATGATTGGTACATTCTTTGAGAGAGTATTTATCATTGGAACACGTGAAAAATCTGGTAAAAGGATTGTGCTCCTGGTAACATTTATTATATTCTGTTAAATAAAGAATCATGTTTTAAATTGTTCTGAGTAAAGTATTCCAAATCTTAAGTAAAAATATTATAACCTTCATATTCTTTAGCACAGCAATCACGTTCTATAACTTCTCTGTGTTTAGCTGGTATCGCAACTTCCCATTCCACTTTGCTGATAGATTTGTCATAAGGATCACCTAAGTATAACCATAATAGCATAATCTGATCGTTATCAAAATGTATATAGTTTCTGAATTAGCCAGTAAAAAATTCCTCAATTCTTACCTAAACCGTGAGGTCCTCTGTCGAATAGTCCAACATTTCCACGAGCACCTTTGAAAACTACGATACTATCAAAATACAAACTTTTTGGTTCTTCATCCATGATTTCCAATTACTTTTTCGTTTCTTTTGCTCATAAAGATGGAGTAAAAATGCGAACTTGTTCGAATACGACGAATTTCAGTATCAACTAGTAGTTGGATAAATAAAATGTTCATTTAAGATTATTTTTATAACAAATCTGTTAGGGCCAAAATATCAGATAGCGATATGGAGACAAAAGCTGATTCTCAATAAGTGAAATCCTCGCCTATTAGCTAAAAGTACAATAAAATCCTTCAAGGGGTTATTTACATTAATAAACGAATTTGAGCATCATCTTTTTGGAGTCAGCTGACCGACCTTATGCTTTACCTCGCTTCTGGTCATGTTTCACTTGGTGTTTATCAGATGATGGTCAAGGTCAACAGTGCTTTTCAAACTGATAACTCATCAATGATTCTAACTTTAGGGCATTTTTTGTCGAGTCCGAGATCTTGAATCTTATAAATTTTACGTCTCATCAGTTTCATATCTTTTTAAACACAACATACCCAAATTGTGTTCTTGAAAGATATAATGTCATCGAAGGAAGATAATCCATTATGGGCAAATTTAATGTTCAAGCTTGCCCTTAACACAGCTTCGCATCCGTTCGAATATGCAAAAGTGTTGATACAAGTATGTTCATTCATGGATGCGATCATTTTCTGTGTTTACGAATATTAATATTATTTTCGTATTATTTGCAGATTGGCCACGAACCTCTAGCTCCTTACCCTACCAGAACTTTGTTGCAAAAACCTGCTTTAGGTTTGCCCAATGTCATTGAATATGGTATTTTGTATTACTTCTTAAAAATTTCACGATAAGACGATTGATTCTATACCTATTATTTTTTCTTTCGCTCTCAGTAAAGTACATTAAAACGGTTGACGGTTTTGGAGGATGTTATCGTGCTTTACCTTCGAGACTAATTGCTAATTCAATTAATCTAGTCACTTCTACAACAGTGAGCGACGCTAACAGCTCGTATTCGTCCAGTGAAACTGACAAGTACGTCCGATACTCTCGTAGTACTTGGGTTATTCTTGTTTTAAAATCGTTCATAATTGTAGATGGGAAGCTTTGTGGAAAAATACATTGGTAGAGTTGAGCGGTAAAGCTGCTGGTGTTATCGCCAGTCATCCATTTCATGTAATTACATTAAGAACTATGGCCCAATTTGTAGGAGGAGAAAGCCGGTACAAGTGAGTATTCTGAAAACCCTATCACGTGGAGATATAGTTTTTAATGTGAAGAATTAATTTCTTATTGTGAACGTTTTTCTCCTAGTGGTATATTTTCATCTATCGTCGAGATCTATAATACTGATGGAATTCTGGGATTTTTCGCCGGATTAATTCCCCGACTACTAGGTGAAATTATGCTCACCATGTTTATCAATACTTGTATATTTATTACTAAGAATGTTATCGAAGATAACGAAGTAATGAAATTCAGCAGTATTCCCATAGCAGTAAGTTGATATATTCGATCATCTGGTAACATGAAAATCAACAATTTCTCACAACTTAATTCGTTAAATTCATTCTTCTAGATTGTCGGTACCGCTTTCACCTATCCTTTCCACGTGGTCGGTACTTGTATGGCTGTGAACAATTGCGGGTTAGTTTATATAACTCAACTGAAAACCAATTGATTTATCATAAAATATTAATTAATATTTTATTTTCAGATTGGCTGCCGGTAGTCCTCCTCAAATGCCCATCTACACGTCTTGGATGGAATGTTGGCGCCATTTAGCACGAACCGACCAGCTAAGTCGAGGCTCATCGATGTTCTTTCGATATTACCGCGGACCTCATGTTTCCTCCACCGGTTACCATAATTTATTAATCAAAAAGGATTAAATCCTTTTATTCTCTTTCATCCTACTGTTAACCATTTTTTATTCGGTTTTGGCGAAGATTTTATAGATCGTAGATTTGTCATCGCTTTCAGTCAACGAGATACGCACATGTAGCATTACTAATTTCTATTTCATTTTCACGATGGAGCTCTACAGTTTTTTTTTTTCATTATCAAAAACCTTGTTGAAATGATGTTTAGAACATCGCTCTCTATTTGCTGTTTTAGGAATTACTGCGAAACCGAATTCGAGGATTACTTTGGCTTGCTGTTGTATAAACTTTTTATTATATTTTTAAAAAAGTATTGTTGACGATGTACATCGATTATATTAGAAGAAGTGTTCAAAGTTGTTTATTTTAATCGTACCTTTAATTTTAAGATTATGTTTTTTGTTGTCAAATCTTTACCTATTATGGTTTATTCCGTTTCGGATATTTTCGGTTAATAATATTTCATTTTTCAGTTTATATTCTAAGACAACATCGTGTAGGAATATTTTAATAAAATTTTATACAATGACTTTACTTCATTATTCAGTAAAAAAAAAAAACCATAAGCAGCCATGCTGCATTAGTGGAGCTGAGTTGTTAACTGGGACTAGTTCAGGTTTGGAAATAGCATTCCTAAACCATTCATAACTACAGACCACATCCAATACCAAGTTTGAAAACCACTACCCTATCCCTTCCAAAAGCTCTTTAGAAGTTGAATTTGGAACGATGCAGCATTTCTTGCCATAGAATTATCATATGAACATATATTTCTCAATTGTAACCACTGCTTGAGACTCCTTAAATTATCTTGGAATTGCTAAGATCTGCCATTTTGGATGCATTTCGACCCAAACTGAATAGATCATAATTTTATTATTCTTTCATCTAGGAAACTAAAATTGGAATAGGTTAGTCACTTTGGTTCATTTTATCATATGACATAGCAACAAAAAATTTAAGGTCTTTGGTGTACCCCACAACATTTTGAGATCAATAACCCATCCCCACCCCCTATCGTCCACAACATTATGTATGGAAATAAACTGAGGATATAATATAATCCTAATCACCAATAATTATATGAGTTCACATTAATTACATTTTTACTAATTTGAGGCTCCTCAAGCTTTACTCAGATTTTAATAATCCGCCATTTTGTATCCATTTTGACCGAAATTCAGGAGGTTATATTCCAGTCACCAAGTAATCCTACAAACAAGGTTTGACCTTTCTAGGTTGATTTGGTGGGGAGATATGGAAGATTTGAGAAATTTCAAAAAATCGTTTTTTACTCCAACTTCCCTCAAAATTCACTTAGGAAACAGAAATCTGGATATGTTGGTCTCCGTGACTCGCTCATTCATATAAGATCAAAATCAAAGAATTTGAGTTATTTGCCTCTTCTTCAGTCTTCCTTAAAATTTGAGTAATACTCCATTTTGAACTTTTTCGAAAAAACAAAAAAATACTTTTGCAGATTTCTGAGAAGAGTCTTTCACCAAGTATTGAATGAATTTTATGAATACCTGCCTGCGCTACGCATGAGCTAAAAATATATATATACATAATTATGTATTCCACTATTCTTGTCAGCCCCTGAAACGGTAAACACCAAACAGACGTTCCGAGACCCGATCTCATTTAAAAAACTAAAAATGCCGGCGTGAGCTTTTTGGAAACTACATGAAAATAGCTATTGAGAAACTTTTGAGGGGTAAGAAAAATTCATGTATACAAATGATATGCAAAGGTTCTCAATGAGACACGCTTCAGATTTATTACTATCCTTGTTAAGCCCATGTGGGTCTCCCCAAGATAACACCATATCCAGGGCTTTTCAACATTTCTATAAAACTGAAAGCTGTATACGCAAGGAATCTCGCAATGTAGGAACGGGTCTAGGAAGGACAGCAGCATTTCAAAGATTGGGCCTGACTTCACCGTACCATAGCTATAATCTATATATACATATATACATCAAAAAGTTGGACATTTGCCAAATGATTACAAATGGTCTGAAACGTAAAGCTGTAAAGACGCCACCCTCCCCGATGCTCTCTTCCTTACTTCCCAAATCAGGTAGGCTGTAATAGCTAAATTTATTAAGTTAAAAACCCGCAGCTAAAAATAGATCTGAGTTTATACTCGGGCCACGTTCACCCTCCAACGTCACCGGCATTAAAACTAGGAATCCTACTCATCACTTCTGAAACGCTCTGAAAAGTCGTCGTTAAAAAGTTAAACGAAACATGGGGATTTTCAATAGAAGGAGAGCTGAAAATACCAGCACAAAATTTCATTCTCATCAGTAAAGTTAGAAGAGAGATGCATTCGTTCGAAGGTGAAGTAATATTGAATAAATTTTCGAATAAGAACATCGTTCATTCCGAATCCAAATCGATGAATAAAAACAAAAAACATAAATATTTATTAGAAAAATATGATAAAAAATATGGTAGGCAAAGTGTAAAATTAATGAGATGCGTAATTCTTTTCTTTCTGCTCTTTAATTTTGGATTCAGTTTCGTTCAACGATACCAACAATTGCATCAGTTCATCCATTAGACTGCTTTGAATACTTGAGAGATCATCATCGTCAATCATCACGAAAGCATCTAAAATCAAATCATGTATATTTACATTTTTTCGTACACACCTCAAGTATAATTCAAGAAGAACTTATGATCGATTAAAATACCTGGTTTCTTTTCAACTAAATGAGTACAATACACGGTTAAAATATTTATCACATCATCTTCGTCGTCCGGACTGGAAGATATTAATTCATTCAACCAGGTTATCCTGCAGTAAAATAAAGTACAATGATAAATAGGTACTTAAATCTTTCAAAATCACAGCCAATTTTTCATCTTTTACCTATTATGCCTGATGAATTTCAAAGCGGAAAACCATTTATTATCGTTTAAAAACTGCAAAATCGTGGAATCCGTTTGATCGGCGAATAACAACTGGGGAGACGGAGTACCATCTTCACTTAAATCCGAATACTCGTCGTGCGCTTTCATTAACGCTTTTCTAATCATTATCACATCTTGAGAGACATTATCCAACTACAACAGGTGACGTGAATCAAAATACTATCGCACATTGAAAACAAAAAAATCCACGCAGGTTTAAACACTACCTGAGCCTGATTAGCAGCCGCAATCAACGAGTTGTACATTTTATTAGCCGTTTCTAACAACAGTAACAGCTGAATATGAAATTTATACAAAGCTTTTCCCACATCGATCACCGACTCTTCGTTGATCAATTCAGTTCCTACGCTTTCGTCGCGTAATTGTTGTAACTTCAATATAGCTTTCAGGGTCTCCACGCACTGGAATAATACAACACCTAATTACCATCTGAAGTTCGAGCCAATGGCATTATAAAATTGCCATTACCTCGTTTGCTTGATCTTTGCGATCTAAAAATGTATCCAAATGTTCCCTCAACTGCATCAAACCGAATCGAAGATTTTCCGACAATGGTATCGCGTTTGAATTGAACCATATGAATATAGGATGAGCTCTAGCCGCCAATATACAAGTAACGGTGGTTAAATGCGTTTGCAGTTGTGTACTGCCTTCGAATTCCGATAGCAGATTACAAACGCTATGGGTTACCGAAATACTTTTACTCACTACGTCCTGTGAATCAAAATCACAATAAGTTTCCAAAGTCTAGCTCTATTGAATGCCAAATAACAGATTTAAAATGACTACACGACAACCCAGACCAAATTTGTTTTTTCTTCGAAAACTCTTGGAGTGGCGTTCAAATAGTTTCTTAATGAGCTCACAATAATGTCAAACAAATTTTAGATGTTTAGCCCAATTTTTAAAAACCATCAAAATGAGTTCGAAGATTTCAAAAAACTACAAACAAAAAATTATTTTCGTCTCGTTTAAAAATTTTAAATTTTTAAAAAATGTTCGATTTTTCAGCCTTTGGACAAAAAAATTGTTTTTCATTTTTTTTTTTTTGCATATAATTTTGAAAAATGGTGTTATGAGTTCATGGATGCCTACTGCGTGATTCAAAATGATGAATTTTTGTTTTTATTTAGTATTGGGGAATACTGACGAAAATTTGTAGGAAATTGAGGGTATAGGTGTCCATGTGGGGGAAGCGAGTGTAAAAAAACGACTGAAAAAATTAATCAATTTTCATAATTGTTTGTAAATGACTTTGAGAAATTGATTGATTCCACGTTCTAAACATTTTTTACATATTAACAGGATTCCTCATCTTCCTACAAATACTTCAAGAGAATGAGTGGAATTTTAATTTCGAAATCCTTCGCGAGAAGTTCGTCGTTTCCAGCAAAATTTACAAAAATTAGTTGGAAAAAATGAAAAAAATAATGTTTTTCTTTTTTTTTTTTTAATGCCAATTTTAGACAATTTACACAACATATACTCAAGGTATTGGAGAGAGAGGAGCTTCGTGGTGACTTTTTGAAATTCTTTAAACATTAGAGTCAATAGAGCATTTTTTATACTTATCTGCAAAAAATATGAAAACATTACCATTTTTTTTCCTTTGTTTATGAAACTTTTTTACTGTTTCTCCTCATCCCCTCTGACTACTAACACACCTTTTTTCTATCCATAATACTAAATTGTACACTGCGCATTTAAGTGCAAACAACGTAATATTTTTACTTTTTTTTGATGATAGAATAAAGATTTTTCGAATTGTTTACTATCAAGATAGGAAAATTATATTTCAAACTATCACTCTCCTCCCCTTCAGCAAGTAGTGTAGGCAAATCATCGCACATAATTATCACGTGATAACAGCGAAGAATTTATGTACAAGGTACACAGGCTGCAGAATTCTGAGAGCGACAAATTATTTAAAAACAATTATTTTTACCTCAAATGGAAATCATCCCTGCTAATGATCCGCTAAAAATCACCAACGTAATTAAATTCTTACAGTCTGTCTCACTATATTCCACAATTTAAGATATCCAAAATAAAAACGTCTCTAGCCACAAGGCTGTACACGGCGTCAATTAACAAAAAAAAAAAAAAAAAAAAAACTATGAAAAAAAATTTAATTTATTTTCTAGACAATTTTCTATTTTTTTTTTTTTTTTTCCCCTTTTTTATTATACTGGGCGTGTATAATTGCCAGGATTGTTACGCCCAGTGTAGAGAGTTTAATTTATATTTGGTTTTTATATTTTATTTTGTGTATGAAGGATAGGATTTTTTTTAATTCGTCTGGGTTGTCTGGTATGTTAGTTGTTTGGATGTTTAGATTGTCACGGGTTTGTTTGATATTGGGGCATTCAAAAAGGAGGTGTGTGACTGAAACTTGTTCGGTGTTACAAAATTCACATAAGGGTTTAGGGGCTTTTTGAAAGAGGTGGTTATGGGTAAATTTTGTATGTCCAATTCGGAGTCTAGTAATTATTATTTCCTCTGAACGATTTAGCTGAGATAAATTTTTCCAAGGTTTTATAGATTTTTTGTGTCGAAAAAGTTTGTTTTGGGTTTTTGTTGTCCAGTTGTCTTGCCAATTTGAGAGTTCAATTTTAGTGAAAAGATTTTTTATATCTTGGATTGATGTAATATCGATAGGGGAAAATTGGGTGGCGGATTTTGCGTAATTATCTACTTCTTCATTACCAGTAATTCCTACATGGCTTGGTATATACATGAATTTAATGCTAAAATTTAGTGTTTTAAGGAGATGTAGTTGATAATGTATGTTAAGAACTATTGGATCAATTGAGAATTTGTTTTGAATGGTTGTTAGGGCGCTTAGAGAATCGGTTTGGATTAAAAATTTATTGTTGTCTGAAGCAAGAGAGGGTAAGGTTAATAGACAATGTAGGATTGCTGTAATTTCTGCCGTATAAATTGAGGAGTGTTTATGAATTTTGAAGTTCTTTATTCTTCGGTTAACGGAAAAAGCATATCCAACATAGTCTGTATTATTTTTTGAGCCGTCCGTGAAGCATGGGATATAATCAAAGTAATCGTCTACAATTTCAAGGTAATGTCTCTTGATTATATGATGGGGATAATTTTTTTTTCCGTAGTTTATCATTGATAGATTTATTTCTGGGAGTTCTAACAGCCACTGTGGGAAATTGGGGTTTTTTTCATTAAAGACTAGGACATCAAGGTTATTATTTTTGAGGATTTTTATAAAATCTTTAATTGAGCTGTTAGTATATAGGTTGTGGTTTTTAATATCGGTTCTAATAGGGTTAGTTGGGTTTACTACTGCTGATAAAAGGTATTTATTTGTTACTAGATTTCTTCTATATTCAGGGGGAGGTTCGGCTGCTTCGCAGTAAATGCTATCTATAGGAGAAGAGGGTAACGCACCGATACACATACGTATTGCAGAGTTTTGAACTGTGTTTATTATTGATAATGTTTTTTTAGGGGCATCTTCGAAGGCTGGGCAACCATATTCTATTTTGCTACGAATTAAGGACCTATATATTTGGAGTAACATATTTCTAGAAGGGTTGTATTTTGGGTTTTTTAATATTTTGAGTAGATTCAGCGTTTTCATCAAATCTTTTTTAATTTGGAGGCAATGTTGGACCCATATTTGGTTTCGAACTTTTTTCATTTTTGGATCATTTTTCTCTTTGTTGAATTCAAAAATTTTTTTTTTCTCAATTTTTGCATTTTTTTGTATTTTTTAAATGACACAAAGAAAACTAAATATCTCAATCATTTTTATTTTTGTAATATCATTTTTATTATAGTTTGAATATTAAAAAAAAAAAAATGTTTATCATGTTTTGTATTTTTTTACATTTTTTCAAATGACACAAAGGATGCTAAATATCTCGATCATTTTTATTTTTGTAATATCATCTTTCTTTTGGTTTAAATTACAAAAAAAAAAAAATTTCTCACGTTTCAGATTTTTTTACATTTTTCAAATGACACAAAGGAAACTAAATAATTAAATATCTCAATTATTTTTATTTTTGTAATTTTATAGTTTTAGCGTATAGGTCTTTTTGCATATACGTATTCAATTTTCATGTATCTATAAAAAAATAAACGGCAGATACTCGTAGGTTTCTAAATTTTATTAAATAACGTCCAAAAATATGAAACAATTTTCACTAAGTTTTTAGATAAGTTTATAATGTTTCACACTTTTTCCTGATTTTTAACAATTACTTTTTTAAAGCCATTTTTTCCCATTTTTTTTTTCAACAAAAAATCGCAGAAATGAGATAAATCTTTGAATGCTTATTTGAGTAAGAGAATTTTTTCCCTTGTAGCTACTAGCTATAAATATGTACCTAACCTACACTCCACAAGTTGAAGAAACATAATTATGTGAATTTTTGATTTTCTCCTCTTAAATAATAATTTGTTTCTTGAACCACAAAAGCAAGCTTTTTGAGATAGGCAGGAAGAGGCTTGATTAATCACCTAAAAGCACATATACTGCGCACCAAAACGATATAATAAATTAGCTTAGGGACAGAAAATCTATCCGTAACTGAATGAGAAGACCAGCTCATGGTATGAAAGTGATTACATCGAGACAGAACACCATATAATAATCAAATTACTTCGAATAAAGCCTACTACTTACTTTAATCAATTTATACATCAAATGGAAAACGTGCAAAGAAGAATTGGGCGTTTGTTCGAACAAAAGGCATAATTGAAAACGCCACATTTCTTCCGTATCGTCTCGATGTATCGAACGAAACGACATAACAGCCGGTAAATTCGGCGACGTATTACACGGCGTTAAATCGCCCAAATCGCCGACGCTAGAATCGCTACACAGAAAACATAACGATTGATGTAGAAAGTTTACCAAGCCGAAATCAAACTTCCAGGGAGGTAATTCCACTCACGATATATCCGATCTAGTAGCCGAATCGCGACGTTCTCGATCGTGCAGTCTAATCGACGACGAAGAACTTTGAGTATCGTGTAGGTGCGACGATAACGGAGGAATTTCGTCTAACGGAGATTCCGATCCTAATTCTTCATCAGATGAATCATCGACCCCACTCACAGTCCCCTATGATCAATAAGATTCACGATCGTATATAATTTTTTTTTTTATAAATTATTAAACGAGTTCATACCGTTCTTATAGTAAGCAACGGAGTTTTCTCGCTCAGACTATCCGCAGCTTGAGATGTCAGATTCAAATCTCCATCTAAATCGCCTCCACTCAGTGGTCTTCTGCGAACACCCCAGTTAAAGTTATCCGTACTTTCGCCCTAGAATTAAAATTTTCCTTGTCTAAAAAAGCTCTCAAAATAGTACATCTTGTAAATCCACATTTTAAAAATTCCACCGACCTCGACGCTTTCACTTTCGTATTCCAAGAAATCGAAATCTTTGAAAACACCAAAATGATCGTTTTCGTTACGACGAGACTCCGCCGATAAATCGGGCCCGGATACTTCTTCGGTACTGCTGGCCATACTGGACTGCCGTTCCAACAGATCGGAGCTTTGACTAAATATTACCTGCGATAAAACGTTTCAAAAGATTAAAAAAAAATGAACAGAAAAATAGAAAAAAATTATTCACATACACAAATTATTTCTTCGAAAGATTTCCGCAGTTGAAATAATCAATAATTTTATTTTATTTTTTCGCCTTTCAAAAACAATCTACGTCATCTATGAATACAGCAAAAAGCATTCAAAGCTTAAAATTCGAATACTTTAAATTTTGAATGCTTTTACGTAAAAACAAAGCGGTGATGAGGAGTGAAAATGAAAGTACATATACAAATACTCGACAATGCAATCGTGATCAGACACGTTTAGTTCATCGATCAACACTTACACGAGGTGAGTGTGCTCAGGCGTGGACTGGCTCTAAAATTTTAACTAGAAATCTATTCAAAGAAGACCCCAATAAAAATGATATTAAAACACATCCAAACTAACGATTTCACCACAAAAGAGGAAGAACCACAACAAAAAAAAAAAAAAAAAAAAAATTGAAATCATTGATTTCTAATTTATCAGAAATATCGTTTACCAAGATTTCATTAACTGTCGAAAAATTTATAATAAAATATAAAACGGATACGGGTTTTCCATTTTTAAACATAATCAAATTAAAAAAAAAAAAAAAAAAGTAGAAAAATAGTTGTCTAAAAAAAAAAATAGTATAAAAATTATCAATTGAAAGAAAAAACTGGAAAAAATTGTCAATTAAAAAAAAAAATTTCAAACAGTCAACTAAAAAAAAAATAATAATACAAGTTGAAATTGCTCATTTATTATCATAAATTTAAAAAAAAATGTTTACCAAGTGAACTGATGTTTTTGCCAAAAAAAAAATCCAAAATTCAAAAAGATTTAGATCTTACAAAATTTTGGAAAAATTGGATCTTAAATTTTTTTTAGTCTTCAGGGGACTAAGTAAATATAACTATTGGATGCTACAAAATTCTAAATTTTCCAAAACCAATTTTTTGTATTTTAAACACTTCTATTTCGAAGGATGCGATTTTCATCACGTCATTTTGAGGTCATTTCGAAATTACTATAGATACTCGCCCTTCGATTTTTCGAAAAAAGCTGAAATTTGATCCATTCTACAATGAATAAGACATGGAGAGGTGAAGGAAATGAATGAAGGAACCATCGACAGATATTTCTGATCAGCTTAAAGTTACACCAGACCTACAATGGAACCAAGAAATCCATTTCTGTGGCCAGTGTTATTCTCCCATAAAACGACCTCTAGCTACATAAACGTATTTTTATACTTTTAGGGAGAGAAGAAGATTGGGAGTATTTGGTCATCAAATTCGAAATCAACAAACTTGTGAGAGTACCATAAACAAAAAGAAAACTACATAGCTGTTCGACGAATGATCAAAAGCCAAAAAGGTTGAAGTTGCTGATTAAGAAGTATTACTCGATGATACCAAGTGACAGTAAATCCACCAAGTCATCTGGTACTATTCAGCAGATGATATATTCACCAATCTTTCAGCATCATTCTCCACAACAGCGATTAGACTAGTAATTACAACCTCCTCAACTTTTCTCTCCGTTGGTGTTTTCTATGAAGCCAAAGAGTCTCCCTCTGAATCTTATAGAAACCTCAGTGCTTTCTAATCTAATTCTGAACTAACACTCACATAAATCATGAGCAACCCACTCCTAGACACTCTTCACATCACCATACTCCTTCTGTCATACAAAACCCAAGGCCGAAGCGTTTCTGTTTCCATAGCTCATTCTTTGACATATTATCTACCAGTGTCGTAACAGGAAGAGGAAGAGAGGGGTTGAGTTTTAAACACCTTCAAGAGTTTTTTTCTTTTTTATGTATGCAAATACATAATACTATTATAACAAACTAATGGTACAATGAACTTTTCGAGATATGATAAAAACTGAAACTACAACCAAATGGAATAAGTTATTACTTCTAAAATTTTTCTGACAATTTCAAAATTATTATTGTGTTTTTTATTTAATATATTTTTTTTTTCTTTTCTCTTCTTTTGTTTCAAGTAAATTACAACTACACAACATTGAAATTGCGTCAACACATTTGAAACATAATTATACATTAACCAACCGTCCCTTCCCCCAACAAAAAAAATCACTGAAGTATGTTTTCTTTATACAAGTTATGAACTGGATACCTGTCGTAGTTGTCATAGAGACGAGCACCACCGTTACTATGCAAATATAGTAGATGCACCTACTTTAACTCCCACTTTTTCCCATAGGTGTCGCTGTGTAGGCAATCAATGATGTCAAAAAATGCATCAAAATTTAAATTTTGAAAAAACTAGGTAAATTTCAAACAAAATAGATAGTACTTGCAACGAGGAAATTGTAAAAGTTTTATATGAAATGAGCACTACATAAAAAATGCAACAAAAAATGTTATACACAAAAATGCTCTATCTGCGAAAATAAAAAAAATCAAATTTTCTAACCTCTCCCACTCCTCCCTATGAAGAGATACAAAATTTTTGTAAATGACATTTTTTATTCCTCGATGCAAGTACTGACCATTCTATACAAAATTTACCTGATTCTTTTCAAATTTCAATTTTGGTATATTGTTTATGACGTCATCGCTTACACAGCGACACCTATACGAAAAAATAGGAGTAAGAGTAGGTGCGTTCGTTTTGTGTCTATGTCTACTACATGACAATCACAGCAGGTTACTGATTTCTCATTTTCAACCCCCAACCCCCTTCCCCTCACCCATTAAACAAACCTACACCGATAATTAAATTTTGAATCATTAAACGAACAATTCTTACTGAACTAAAAACTGAATTTACAGATCAAACTGCCCCTACCCCTAGAAGAACCGTCTATTTACACCATTGATATCTACATAGAAAATTTTTAGTTATTTGCCATCTCTCCAACCTCCCTCAAAATTCGAGTGAGCTGCCATTTTGATGAGAATAAAAAAAAAAGAAGATTTGTCCCTAAATCCTACAACAGAGTGGCCTCAGGCATACCTTCTTGCAAATCCCTACTTTTCCATTACTCAGATCTTTCAAGTGCTAATTTGGTTTCCTCAAAATCTATTTAGAGGTCGTAATGATACCTCTTTCGGACCCCCTAACTCTCTTCCGAAAACTTGCTGGAGTTCGGAATTTAGTATGAACACTTTCAACTCGAAGTAATCAAATTAGTAACACTTCATCAAAATCGAATGACCTTTTTTCATTACATTCCGCCATGCTACACTCGTATATATATCATGCTTCTTTGATGTTGATTAAAAAAAAATCTCATCAGATTTTGTCCCATAAAGCGCCAAATATGAGGTGCAGCGTACCATGCAACCTGAACAACAAACCGAGAAATTCCTAGGTTCACGATGGGCCAGTCCGCTCCTAATAACGCATGAATTTCAAACGGAAAATATTTCGATCGACGAACTCAATTACTACCACTTATACATTTCATAGCGATAACATAAAGCACGTTCGGACATGACGAGATGAAAATAGCGTAACCAAATGGTATATTGGGAGGGAAAAAATGTTCGTAAATGAAATTTTGTAATTCGCAATTTACTGAAGCGATGTACGACTTAGAAAAAGAAAATCTACAGCGCTAGTGTTTCGATTCGTTAATGCTTTTTTCGCGCAATTCATTAACGTGAATACACTTGAGGAAAAATGCTGCTTAATACCGACAAACACGGCTTAACTTTTAATTATTTTTACCTTATTTAATGAGTACAGTAAATCTTCCTATGAAAAATAAAAACCAAGATTAATTATTTTTTTCGGACTTTTAAAATTTTTCTTACACGTCAATTAATCCAAAAAATTTATATGCTTTCCAAATTACCATAAATAAAAAATCCATACTTACCGATGGGCTTTTAGGTAATCCCACTCTTTGACCGCAAGTGGTCAATAAATTCACCAAGCATTCTCGAACTCGACTCTGAAATTATAATTTTTATTCACCAAATACTTAAATCTTGACTATAATTTGCGTTAATGTAACGTACTTGACTTAACCATGGTCTTTTCCAACCAATCGCAGCGTTATCCGCTGGCGACAGTGAACTCGAACGTCGGGGTGAATTTCCCGACAGATTAGCCGATTGATTGGCTCCGCTATGATCGTGTGTACAGTGACTCGATATATTAGAATTATCTTCGGATTTATCGCCTTCGCTTTTTGTCGATATTTGTCTACCAATTAGTGGCGTCTGATTAACTTCGAAAGTGAAATCCATCGTTCTACCTATGAAGTAATATAAAATTAAAATCTCATATAAACTGGATATTGATTAATATAAAAATATTACAATAATAAAATTAAAAAATCTAATAAAAATAATATAATTAATCGATTATTAATATTTATATAATTATGGATATTTAACAATTTTTGCACCTAAATAAAAATATTATGCTATACCTGGAAGCTCTTTCTTGACAAATACTTCGACATCAGCAAACGTCGGGCACATTGTTGATGAATAATGCGATTCTAAGAACGGATACTGGGACGAAGGAGCCGCCACTAGAGTGGATGATCGAGTTACCACGAGTTTCAGAATTTTCGTCACTTCTTTATGGTGACCACCCTGAAGAATAACATGTGTTCGTGAATTAATCAAAATACATTGCGATTTACTATGAGTATTAAAATTTCTCATAATCATAAGCTCTCACTCACCTCGACGAATTTCGCTATCGCTACTAGTAAATCGGAATTGAAGTTATTCGGCGACAGATCTACGTAATGAAGCATACAGTGGATGATGTTCAGCACCGGAAGTTGTATAATATACGGGCCTTTCTCCAACAACTGCGATAAAAATGTCAAAAATTAGTACATAATGCTACTGACGCGTTACTTGTTGTTTGGTACTTTTTTAGTGAATACAAAATTTCATTAGGGGACGAAAATATTTTTAGAAGAGCTCAGCTTCTAATCCCCCCACACTTTAGCTATGCGCTTGCTTCACTACCACCACTAAAACCCATTCGGGAAATTGAAATTCGAATATGCTATGAACCTTGTTCTCAGCAGTCCAGAGTTTTTGATGGTCTTCAAATTTCTCCCAATCATCCACCATTTTAGCTACATTTAAACCGAACTTGAAAGGCTACACTGCGATCTCACATGAAATTTTCACTTCAAGATGAATTTGACGAAAAGATACGCACGATGTAAAAAATTTCATACACTCCAGTTTCCTCTCCAAAGGATTTCTACGTTCTATTTATTAAATTAAAATTTAAAAAAATATATCATCAATAATAAAAACATTTTTTTTTAATTCAACACCTAAAAATACTCCAATAATTTCAATTTTTTTTATTAAATTAATTAAGTTAAATAGATTGTTTATTCAAATTATTGCTATGGTCACACATTTCGGAATTTTCACTTCAAGATGAATTTGACGAAAAGATACGCACGATGTAAAAAATTTCATACACTCCAGTTTCCTCTCCAAAGGATTTCTACGTTCTATTTATTAAATTAAAATTTAAAAAAAATATATCATCAACAATAAAAACATTTTTTTTAAATTCAACACCTAAAAATACTCCAATAATTTCAATTTTTTTTATTAAATTAATTAAATTAAATAGATTGTTTATTCAAATTATTGCTATGGTCACACATTTCGGGACTATCATTCATCTTTAAATTTTGACTATACAATCTTCATTCAGGAAGTTGGAATTGAGATACATCATATGAGACCATATTTATACAATTTGAGCAACATATTTGAGGCTCCATACCCTTCTCTTCAATTTTCGAGGCATTTCCTATTGTGGCTCCCTATGAAACTTACACTCGAGGTTTGAGCTTTTTAGATGCTTTTAATGAGGAAATATGAAGGATTCAAAAAAATTTCAACGCTCAAAACTTAATCGAAAAGTCTTCATCCTCTTTAAATGTTTCCTAATTTTACTTAAGAGGCAAAAATGTTGTTTTGTTGGTGTCCTTGATCTACTGTATTCCATCATTTGAAAATATAATTAGGTTTTAATCTAGGATAAGCAAAGCATTTTGGATCAAGAATATTGAAAGTTAAGATCAACTCGGCAAATATTTTGATGATTAAAACAAAATTAATTATATTTATATAAATAATTGAAGAAAAAGCAATTATAGATTTAATATCATAATTTAAAAAATTTAATAAACTAAAAATTAATATGCCAAAAAAAGTTAAATTTATAAAAATATAATTAAAATTTAAAACTATTATAAATAATAAATTTTATAAAAATAAAATAAAAAAATTTAATATAAATAATATAAATAAATAGCTATTAACATTTATATAAGGATATTCAACAATTTTTGCTCCTAAAATTGAAATTAAAACTAATAAAAAAAAAAAATTTATATTAAAAAAAATTATTTTAAAATTAAATTTATTATTTTGAATTAAATTGTTTTTTTTAATAATATAGAGACGTGCCGTAGAATAGTTCAAAAATTTACATTAAAAAATTTTAGGTTTTTTTTTTGCTGACGATATTAGGAAATCTTTTTTTTTAATTAAAAAAAAAATCCATCTAAAAGATTTCAAATGATAGCACAATGAGTCGTAATAATGTAATTTTTTGTAACTTAAAAAAATTGACAATTTTTTTATTTTTTATTTTTCAGTCTGACAAATTCATCATATTAAATGTATAGCAAAATTATCATTTTTATTTATTTATTTATTTCTTAAACTGATTTTTCCACAACTTGAACAAGTTTTACATTTTATGGCGTAATTCTCACATTAAATGAAATGCACCTTAAATTTTTTTTTTCATTTAATTTTAAAGAAACATTTTTTTATGATGAAAATGAATAATATTAAATATTATGTTCAAGCAAAATTTAGATTTTAACTTTAATTTTAGTTGGAAGTTATTTGTCAAGTGCACAGTGAAATTAATGTCCTTTTTGTGATGCACTGAAATATTAAACAAAATATACCTAATACTGTTTTGTTATTCCAACATTCTTAAATAAATTTCTCAAATTTTCTATCTTTTTTATATTATTAATAATTAAATAAAAATAATATTTGTATGAATTGGTCACTATTTATAATATATTTTTCATGATTTACTCGATACAATTCACATAAACATAAAATTACAAAATTGCAAAAGCTAAAACATGTTAACATTATTTTAATTTTATAATTTTTACAATATTGGATTCATGTGAATTTCGTCAAGTAAAAAGGAATGAAATAAATGAGGTTCACTTTCGAGTATAGGGAATTGGCACTGAAAACTATCAAAGTCGATAGGATACAGAAACATAAAGAAGTTGCACACTCCAATTGAGCTATAAATGCTTCATAAGGAGAAAACATGAGTTCCTCCCTTTCCAAAACTTTCCCTCCAAAATTATGTAATCTACGATAATTTAAAACGGCACTAAGAAATTATTATTAATACTTCAATGAAATCAATTCATCTCCGTATAAATTTCATTTCTCATAACACCACTACTTACCTCCACTAAAAATGTTAACATTGTCATACTGACGTGGGAATAAGTATCATGTAAATATTTCACCACACATTTAGTCCACTGGAAGCTCTCTTTGCTAAACGTACGTCGACTATATAATGTCATCACGGTACCAAGATTTTCGAGTTTTTTACCTTTTTCCGTACTAATCTGTAAAATTAAAAAAATTAATTTCACGTTTTCCCGACACCTCTCATATTAATATTCTAATAGACACCTACTTGAGCGATATTTTCAGCGCTGGTAACGCACAGTTCATTTGCATCCTCGTAATGTAACAACATATAGGGCAGTAAGGCTACCACGTTCATAGGGAATCCAAGATTTTGACTAGGATCAACCACTGACAAATCTAGTAACAAGGTGAATTGCGATAGGAGGGGTACTACTGCCTCGTAAATGGCTGGATTGGTGCATCCCTATTTCGAAAAAAAAAAAATTACTTCCTTACTAAAAAAAACCTCAACCGTACCCAACTACCACCATACCTTCAGTAACAAAGCTTGCACGCCTTGGAACGAAGTCCATCTCAACTGAGCAAACAATTTCTCCACTTTATCCACCGTATCCGGCCTATCCAACGGTAATCGATGGAGAACCCTATTTAATAACCTCAACGCCAATAAATATTCATACTCGTAATCCGACTCCAATACCGAAACAGCTAGCCAAAATAGCTGCGCTAGTATCAACATTTTATCATCCTGCGAAGCAGAATCTAGCAGTTTTAAACTCTGCGCTGACCTCGAACGGCTTAAATTACCCGCTGCGTATTTACTACACGCGTGTCTTGAATCGCATTCTCGACGTATGTCTGAAATTTAATCGTTTCAACTTCAATATAATTACGACAGAAATGAAACTTCTCTGTGATGGAAATCTTTTAACCTTTAACTTCGTTTGTTGTAGGGCATCCGGCCGTTCGCCTCGTATAACAATGAGATACCGAGTAACTAGTGCTTCTGGCGTGGGCGTTCGTGTTACCATGATGTAGGTGTCCGAAGGCGCATACACCGGCTCCGAGTCCTATTCGTTTATTCGGCTGACCGTATCCGTTTAGCGCGTCTTTATTTAAATTCGGTGTTGATTTGAAAATCTCCTTCATGAAATCCAAAGGTCGGAAATCCGAGTCCAACGAATCAACCGACGATTCCAACGTGAGTAGGAGTTCGGTCACGTAACCCTGGAAAGAATTTTCGAGTGAAAATATTGTATTTTCTACATATTTTTTCTTTTAATTTTTTTTTTTTTAATCTCAGAATTTATTTTTTTTTTTTTTTTTTTTTTCCCTTTTTATTATACTGGGCGTGTATAATTGCCAGGATTGTTACGCCCAGTGTAGAGAGTTTAATTTATATTTGGTTTTTATATTTTATTTTGTGTATGAAGGATAGGATTTTTTTTAATTCGTCTGGGTTGTCTGGTATGTTAGTTGTTTGGATGTTTAGATTGTCACGGGTTTGTTTGATATTGGGGCATTCAAAAAGGAGGTGTGTGACTGAAACTTGTTCGGTGTTACAAAATTCACATAAGGGTTTAGGGGCTTTTTGAAAGAGGTGGTTATGGGTAAATTTTGTATGTCCAATTCGGAGTCTAGTAATTATTATTTCCTCTGAACGATTTAGCTGAGATAAATTTTTCCAAGGTTTTATAGATTTTTTGTGTCGAAAAAGTTTGTTTTGGGTTTTTGTTGTCCAGTTGTCTTGCCAATTTGAGAGTTCAATTTTAGTGAAAAGATTTTTTATATCTTGGATTGATGTAATATCGATAGGGGAAAATTGGGTGGCGGATTTTGCGTAATTATCTACTTCTTCATTACCAGTAATTCCTACATGGCTTGGTATATACATGAATTTAATGCTAAAATTTAGTGTTTTAAGGAGATGTAGTTGATAATGTATGTTAAGAACTATTGGATCAATTGAGAATTTGTTTTGAATGGTTGTTAGGGCGCTTAGAGAATCGGTTTGGATTAAAAATTTATTGTTGTCTGAAGCAAGAGAGGGTAAGGTTAATAGACAATGTAGGATTGCTGTAATTTCTGCCGTATAAATTGAGGAGTGTTTATGAATTTTAAAGTTCTTTATTCTTCGGTTAACGGAAAAAGCATATCCAACATAGTCTGTATTATTTTAATATTACCACTTTATAAAAATATTAAAAAATTATCCGTTTCAAAAAAAAACCACAATTCAAATAATCAATTCAAAAAAAAAAAATACAAAAAAATTCAATAAAAAATTTTAATGAAAAAAATGACTAAAAAACAAAACTGAAAACTCCAAAATATCAGCAGACGACATCATCCACTATTTAAGACATTACAACGCTTATTCTATTTACCTACTTCAGTAAATTCAAATTCAACTATTTCATCTCTGTAACTTGAGGACAAATGTAATATTTTGTCGCAAACCGTCTCTAGTCGAGCGACATTAAATGAATGCATTAAAAAAAAAGCTTCGACCACTTCAATAATCAAATTTTGAAAAATTTTTTAAAAATAGTGAGATTTTGAAAAATTGTACAATCAAAAATTAAATGTAAAAAAAAAATACCATCATTGAAAATAACTATTCATGATGAAAAATGCAATAATTTTCTTAAAATAGACTAGTGAAACGATTAAAAAGCAATAAAATGAAAAAATAATAAGTAAGAAAATAACTAAAAAGCAAGCAGAAAAAATTTGAAAAAATTCAAATAACTGAATAATTTCAAGATGAAAAACTAAATAATTCTTTCAAAAAATTTAAAAAAACAAATTTTTTTTTTTATCAAATTACGCCATGTACAGCCCTAGGCTAGAGGCGTTTCTTTTTTTTTTTTTTTTTTTTTTTTTTATTATTTTATATGGTTTAGGATTAGATGAGGTTGTATAGGGATATGGAGTGTAGAAATTTTAGGAGCTTTGTTATTTGATTGGGGTTGTTCTTAAACCTCACATAATTAATTTTTTTTTCCAAATAAAATGAAAATAAATTACGAGAAAATTGGAATTTTGAAAGATAGTACCAAAAAATTGATAAATTTTGTGTAAAAAAAATAAATGAAAACTTTTATTAATTGAAAAAAATTCATGATGAAAAATTAACAGAAAGTGAATACTGATTAAAGGACAATAAAATGAAAAAAAAATCATAATTAAAAAATGAGTGAAAAACAAAGTTTAAAAACATTAAAAAATTTCAAATCACCAAATGATTCAAAAATGAAAAAAATCAATAATTTCGTCAATATATGCATAATAAATAAAATTAAAAATTAAAAAAATGATATACATTACAATAAAAAATTATGGAAAAGTGATAATTTTTTCAAATTGAAAAATTGAGTAAATTAAAAAAAAACATCATAAAATAAATTTTTTAAATTACAAACGTGAAAAAAAAAATGGAAAAATTATGAGTAAAAAAATAAAAATATCAATCTCAAAAACACCATCTCACCTGCATATCTTCCCCTTGTTCGGCAATAGTTTCAACCAATCTTGATAAAATATCTGAAAGCATCCTCGACGTAATCGGTACCCTTAGGAATCGAAAAACCTAAAAAAATAAAATTAAAAAAAAAAATTAAACATCATTATAAGATTCTTATCATAATTTCATTCTACTCTTAATAATTCGACTTCAACAATAAATATCATGCTTTACCCCTCTAGGCAAATTTCGTCAAAGTTCCAAAAATTACCCTAATCAATTTCAATTAGAATACCAAATTACTCCTTAATTCGATAACCGAAAAAAAAACTTTTAATTAAAGCTCCACCGTAAAAACCAACTTGTAAAGATCTGCCGGCGTAATGTCTCGAAGAACAACTCAACCCTAGCTGTAACGCGGTTTGCGCCCATCTCTCATTAATTAAAGCGTGCGGCAACGATTCTTGAAATATTCGCAGAACGTGCTGTAAAAAAATATCCAATTGTTCAACGCTCCGTATACTCCATACTTTGGCCGTTATATCCTCGTAATTCCAAAGAACTTGGTCTTTTCTGAAAATTTATGATAAAACTTTTATTAAAATTTATCTCTCCAACTGGAACACCAATTTAATGACGCGGAAATCTCGAATCGAAATTTTTAGTTTTTCATATAAAATTTTCACGTCTACTATACTCACTTTGATGCTATAAAATCTATCAAAGATTTAACAACGTCTTGAATAGGTTTACTTTGTTTCAACGGCGTCAACGACAACTCTTCCATCGTCGGCGTAAGAGACGGCGACATTCCCTGAGGTGACGTTAACGTATCGCACGTGCCTAAAACACGCGTAAAAATCAACTTGTAAACTTCCTTCTTTTTAACGTTAAGATAAAACGATAACGAGAAAAATCCTTCTTTCGAATAATTTATATATTTTTTCAACGTTTTTATTTTGAATTTTCAAATTAATTAAATTCAAAATAAATATCGAAATATTGTTATTTTACTCGAGCATTAAAGTACATAGTATGCATAAAGTTCGACTCATCGTGACTTTCGTTTATGCTCGTAAGCGATAACTTCGAATTTTTTACGACTTGATTACTCAATTTAGCCAAATTATCCATTAAACGAAGGAAACACTTTTATTACCGCAAATTATTGACGATAAATTTCGAAACAGAGTGAAATACATGGGCGAATAATTTATTGTTTTTTGTCATGCATATCCTTGAATATCGTTTAAATAGATTTTTCCCGTTAACATATCAATTTTTATGACTGAATTTTCAGGTATAATTATTTCAAAGTAAAAATCAATCGTATTTCGGTTACAATTCTTACTCGTAGGTGATGGTAACACAGCTAAACTAGTGGACTGAGACGATCCGATTGGGGATTGTAGATAACTATCAAAAGTTGAATCAGCCTCTGAAGATGAAGAAATAAACAATTATGTTTTCCTCCATATTTGCACGCTTTTGAAGTTTCCAAACTCACCGGTAAAATTATGAAAAGGAATCGCGACCGTTGGAGTTGGTAACCCCAGATTCGAATGAATCACTTTCCTATTCAATAAAATCTGCGCTACCGACAAATGGTCCGCATGATTAGCCAACACGATCAATAAATTTAGCAGCAACTGTTTACAATGCTGATTAATCAAAGTTCTACTCTGATCCATTCCCAGAAACAGGATATGCAACATTAATGGAATATGCACCGACCAATCCAAATCCACCGAATCTACCACAACATCGGTTAACAAAATCACCGCCAAATTACACCTGCAATTGAAAATTAAATTATTCAAGTCCCTAATCTCGATACTCGAAGAATCGAAAAATTTATTTTATTTACCGATGGAAGCCACTACTGGGTTGAACGTTCTCGGGAATGTATTCGATCAGGGGCGCGAAATAACCACCATATTCGGGCATTGGAAGCGGATGCGGTAGGGGAACATCGTACTGGTACATGGCATCGTCTCTACAAATTGTGTAATCGTCATCTCCCGACGCTGAGCTTCCAACAGCCACCTGTAAAATGCCATTTATGCTCGTAATTATTCTTAATAAAATTTCTGTGTTCTCCCACTTCGATTTTATTTGTGTAAAAATATTACATGAAAAAACCTAACCATTATTAGCACGAGTCATCGTCCAAGCAAATATTTTTTCAATTTTTTACTTTCGACGAGAAGTATAAACTTGAATGATGCGTAGTAATGATCCAAAAAAAAAGTAAAACAAAAAAACCCCTTTTTATCCTTCCCTCTCCCCAGAAAGAGGACATCATTAGATGAAATTAGTTCAAAAATTATTAAATTTCATGCAGTAGCTCGCTCGTACGTAATCTTATATAAACCAAACAGGATATGAGTACTTCACAGTTCACTCTTCACTTACACCTCTTAATTTCTCGTTATTTAAATTACATACGGAGAGGTAATCAGTTCAACACAATATTAGACTTTTGAAAAATAAAAACCTGTAATTACATATCCATTAATAAAAATTTGTTTTAAAATTAAAAAAAAAGTAAGCAGCCATGCTGCATTACTGGAGCTGAATTTTCAAGTGGGGCTTATTCAGGGTTACATATAACGATTGCTAACCCCTTCATGTCTATAGGCCACAACCAATAAGTCTGAGAATTCGTACCCTGTCCGTTCCAAAATCAATTGAGAAGTTGAATTTGGAACAAATGTAGTATTTCTTACCATGCAATAAATCATATGAGCACATATTTCTCAAATTATAACTACTTGAGGTTCCTCAAATCATGATCCATTTTGATCCACATTTATGAGATCATATTTCGGTCATGAACTAACTCTACATTCGAAGTTTGATCTTCGTAGGTCAATTTAATGAGGAGGTATGGAAGATTCGTGGAATTTCCAGCAGCAATTTCCCCTCTAAAAGTCGTTTTTTACCCTAACTCCCCTCCAAATTCATTTGGGAAGCTAAAATCAGAATAGGTTAGTCACATGAGCTCATTTTACCGTACTACACCGTAATAAAAAATTCTCGACCTCTCATGTACCCTCACCACATGTTGAGGTCGATAACCCCTCATCCTCCCCTCCAATGTCAAGTGTGAAGGTGAATTGGGGATATAGTATACTTCTCATCCCCAATAATCATAAATGAGTTCACATTAATTAATTTTTTCCAAATTTGAGGCTCCTCAAGCGCTACTCAAATTTCGATAATCCGCCATTTTGGATCCATTTTGACCTAAATTCAGGAGATCATATTCTGCGATCATCAACTAATCTTACACACAAAGTTAAACTTTGTTAGGTTAATTTGGTGAGGAGATATAAAAAATTCAAGAAATTTCATGACTCAAAACTTCCTCAGAACGCGGTTTTTGCTCTAACTCCTCTCAAAATCTACTTGGAGAATTGAAATTAGGATATGTTGGAGTCCGTGACTCACTCTTTCATATCAGATCAAAAACAAAAATGTTGAACTATTTGTTCCTTCTCCAGCTTCCCTTAAAATCTGAGTGATCCGCCATTTTGAAATTTATCGAAAAAACAAAATAAATAACTTTGCACATTTTTATGGAGAGTCGCTCACCAAATTCTGAGCAAATGTTATGAATAACCGACGGCGCTACGCGTGGGGAAAAATATATATATACCCCTAAAAGTTGGACATTTGCCAGATGATTACAAATGGTCCACCCTGCTCCGACTCCTCATTCTCAAATCGGGTAGGCTGTAATAGCTACAGTTTTTATGTTAAAAACTCGGCTAAAAACACACATTTTTTCTCAATACATATAATTATGGAACGCTCGATTACCTATGGAATTTGGGTGTCAGAAGAAGAGAAAAACAAAATTCAATTCACTCGTACACTTTTTTGGCTATGATAACACATTTCATCAAGAATCTTGGCCAAGAAGTCTGAACTTTGATTCATGAGCTCATTCAAAGCTATGTCATTAATTTTTCGAACGACAGATCAAAAATGCCCTTCAATATTTTACTTACAAGTCTATTCCTCGAATATTCATTAAAAAATAATTATTGATGGTCACAATTAATTTCTCAGAAAAGTCTAGATTTACTGGACTAAGTAAATTACGACCCTTATGAAGTCATAAAAATTATTCAATGCTTAACACAAAGAATACTAAGAATTAATTAATAAAATCACTACGAAATCAAAGAGATCATTAATATGTATGTAACTATGTATAAATAAAGTGAAAAATATAACTCGGTCATCTACAAAAATTTGATTTACCTCGCTCTCGGAAGAAGCTTTATTTTCTTCTAAAACGTGCGAAGACAGTACTCTCGATTTATTACTCCTTAAGGTACCATATTTAGGTTCAGCCATTCCACGAACGTTGGATTCGCTTTTACAACTTCTAGAATTATTGAAACTCATAGAGAATTCATTTATTTAATTATTTCTTGGTAATTAATAAATTCATAAAATACCAACCCAGAGGCATTAGAAGCTATTCCTTCCTCGCTACTATGGCGTTTCGTATGTATAGTGCCTTTTTCAACGGACAGCTCGTTATTTGCTCCATCCCGATCGAAATGCGGATCGGGATCCGAGTATGCGGATATCTTACGCATACTGGTTAACCTATAATACGGTGGTGTTTCCGTCCTTTCGATCAAACAATTCAACGTCTCCACTGTTTGCAATTCCGTCAACATCTCATCCAATAAACGATCCGGTCTAGCTCGAGCCAAGTACACAGTCACTCGTTTAGCCTGTACAAATAACGTATATTTCGAAAACCGTTTCGCTCCAGTAATCGATCGGACACTTGTTCAAACGAAACCCCGTACAACTTACATGTGGTAACAATTCGTTGGACGCCATGCCGCAAATGATCAGCAAATATCTCATGATAACTTTCAAATTATTTGGCCAACAGGAGCACAAGGTGGCCCACAGATCTTCTATTTCTTTCGAATGTTCGTTCGAAAACTACAACATTTGCAAAATCCCGTTCCACTTCATTTACAAATATATTAAAATCCTAAATAAAAAATTTCTCCAAGCAACTACAACGCCTCAAAAGTCGCGCCGCTTTCACATTCAGATTTATTCATAAAGATGTTACCAAACAAAGCGAATTTAAATGCTAAAATATGTTAAACAGAAATAAATTTTTTATTCTCAAGTAACCCCATTATTTTTAAGCTCCCTGTGATTATACCGACTCAGGCGTTAAAAACTTTCACGAATAATTTCAACTTCCAAAAACAAACCGAAACAAAGATTCATAAAGAATCGCTTTTCACTTTAAATTACACCCTTACATGTCTTCCTACTTCAAAGATAACACATACGAGCTTTCAATGCGTTTTCTCACCATCTCACAATTTATTGAAAAACTTCCATTAATATTTGAAATAAATTAAAGATAAAGAAAAATCATAAAATAAATATTACCTTGGCGGTGATGTAAAATAAATTATTCAAAACCATTTCCGTGGCTTCGGCCGAGCCCCAGCCTTCTCGACGAGATCCTGATTTTCTCACGTCGTTTGAATAATACTGCAAATAAACCGAGCAAAAAATACCGATGAGTTCGTATTATTATTTACTGCTACCTCTACAATGTGAATATTTTAAAATAATTTCAAGCCTTACACAACTTTCAAATTCTAATATCACAATATTTACATAAATGAAGTATGAATGAAAATGTAACCAAACAGGCCACCATTAGTGGAGATGTTCTAGAATAAATTTATCACTAAAGCTTGCACAAGTTTAACCACAATTGTATCTAAAATTAGTCTTACAACATCACAATTTCTAAAATTATCTGCCACGCTTAAGCAAACATCAGAACACAAAAGGCGTATGTTAATTTCATTATACAGGGTTTTCAACTCATTATAAGCTCCTTCAAATCATATATGGTGATACTCATGTGACATTCATGTATGATAGTTTGCCTGACCTCACTGCTGAAGGGACCGAAGTATAAAAGCTGGTAAAATATTTATACCAAGATAATGATTAATTTTAAAAATTTTCATTTCATTATCCAAGTCGAAGTAAAACTTTGATTTTTACGCCAAATTTAGAATATGAAATGTGGAATTATTGAGAAAAAATTAAATGCAGTGGACACTATAGGTGAGAAAAATGATGAAAATGTGCAAAAAAAATTTCATTTTTGTACATAACTTTGAAAAGTTATCTATTGATTTTACAATTAAGAAAATTTTTTGTACAAGCTCACTCCACCACCCACCACATACTTAAGATTAATACTTCTCAAGTACCTCTAAAGCGTCGGTTATAATGGCACTGAATTTTTCACAGAAAAAGTTGAACCTGTGTTTTTTTATGGAACCGTTTATAATAGTCAGTGAATCAGGCAATGAAAGATTCTCTAGGTTTCAGTGAAAAGTTGAAATATTTTAACTTTTCAGTGAATTTCTACGGTGTCAAACATTTGTTTGTTCATGTTACTCTGTTATCACTTCAAAGTAATGGGGATTTTTTGGATAGTTCTAGCCATTCCGTGAAAATTTCATTGACACAATCAGTGCCATTATAACCGACGCTTAAAAATCAGAAAAATTAGTTTTATCGCTGATTTTTCCACAGTATTTTTTTTTCGGTAAATTTCTATCTCAGAATTTAAGCCAGATAAGAACATGCAGTTGGCTTCAAAATGAAGGATATTTGATATAGTATCAGAGACAAAAAATTGGTGATAATGGAAGAAATAGGTGAGGAGCAACAATGAAAAATTGTAAAAAATACTAGATTCGTCATTGTGCCGGCGAGTACTCACGAAATTCGCTGAAAATTTGGTGAGGAACTCTTCTTAAAAATTCGCAAAAGTACTTTTTGTTTTTTCGATAAATTTCAAAATGGCGGATCACTTAAATTTTGGGGGAAGCTGGCCGGAGAAAGTGTAAATAGCTCAAATTTTTTGTTTTTGATCTCATATGAAAAAATGAGTCACGGAAGCTAACATATCTAAATTTCAACTTCCTAAGTGGATATTGGGAGGAGTTAGAGCGAAAAACGACTTTTTGAGGAAGTTTCGAGTCATGAAATTTCTTGAATCTTCCATATCTCCCCACCAAATCAAGTTAAAGAGGTCAAACTTTATGTGTGGGTTTAGTTGGTGACCAGAATATGACCTCTTGAATTTGGGTCAAAATGGATCCAAAATGACGGATTATCAAAATTTGAGTAGAGCTTGAGGAGCCTCAAATTGGTGAAAATGTAATTAATTTGTGCTCATATCATTATTGGGAATAAGAAGTAAAATATATCCCTAATTCGTCTCCATACATGATGTTGGGAGGGGTGAGGGAGGGGTTATCGAACCTAAAATGTAGTGGGGGTACACGAGAGCTCAAAAATTTTTTATTGCTATGTCATATGATAAAATGAGCCCGAGTAATTAATTTATTCTCATTTTAGCTTCTTAAGTGCATTTGGAGGGGAGTTGAAGCCAAAAACTGATTTTGGAGGGGAAATTACTAAAAGAAATTTCATGAACCTTCTATATCTCATTACTAAATCGACTTATAAAGGTCAAACTTCGTGTGTAGGGTTAGTTGATGACTAGAATATAACCTCTTCAATTTGGATCGAAATGCATCCAAAATGGCAGATCTTAGCATGAACCTTAAGTAGTTACAATTTGAGAAATATGTGTTCATATGATTATTCTGTGGCAAGAAATGCAGCATTTGTTCCAAATTCAACTTCCAAAGTGATTTTGGAAGGGACAGGGTAGGGGTTTTCAGACTTGGTATTCGGTGTGCCTGTATACATGAAGGAGTTAGCGATCTGAGCAAGTTCCATTTAAAAACTCGGTTCCAATGAAGTGGCATGGTTGCTTTCGTTATTATTATTTCTCCCTGCCGATCCCTTCCACATATATTAATAATTTGTCAGTGATGTCGTATGGTATAATGTATACTTTACACTTAAATGCAATTACCTCACTTGGATGATGAATTAAAATTTATTGAAATTGGTCATTACGGAAATACAAAAATATTTTTCGATCAATCATGGTAAGCAAACTATCATATTATACGAGTATCACATAACTTACAAATAGCCCTACACATGAGATGAAGAGGATCATATAAAAATAATCTTGAATAACACATGTTGGATATACATATTTAGACTATCTTCATGTCTTCCCAAAAATGATTGATAATTAATTTTATTAAATAGAAAAAAAATTGGGACACTTCATTTTCGAACTATGCTAATTTTTTTGCATTCGAGGAGTATACTTCATTGGGTAAAAAACAAAACACAAGCAGCCATGTTACCTTACTGGAGCTGAATTTTTCGGTCTTTCCAAAATCACTGATGACAATATGTAAAAAGAAGAGTGAAATTTTGAATTTAGCACATTGCAGAATTTTTTTTCGATATTATATATTTTAAATTTAATTGAAATTGATGAAGATGAGCAAAGTTGAGTAAACAAAAGCATGTGATAGTTAAAACCTACACAAGATTTCAAACTAGCACTAGAGCTGTTCAACAAAATAGATCACATCTACTAAATAGTAGTTATGGAAAGACTTTAACACTGTCTATAAATTATTAGATTTCAATAAGATGCTCTTTCTATTTCAAAAATTAAGTAATTAGTCCATTAGCCCTCCTTTCAAAAAAGTACAGCTATAATAGCTTAAAATTTTACATGAAAATTTAACGCTTATTTATTCGAAATTTATGATTCAAATGCAAAAGAACATTTCCAAAACATGACCCCATAGGCCTCTGAAGAAGTCTTTTATGCAAATTTTAACAAATTTCCAATTCGATTAAAAAATCTACTCAAAAAATAAAAACATAAAAAGAATTGTACAGCAAACAAAATCGTTATAATTTCATTCCTCAAATTCTATCAACTTGTAACTCTAATTTGAAATTTCAACCATCAAAACGATCTTCTCTTAAAGCTCGGAACAAACATCAGCGTTATCAATAAACGTGCATTTTCACCACTGTGAGGGCTTAAAATCGCTTATGTACCTATCTGTAATTACCATTTACACATACACATATAAACCAGGAACTTTCATCCATGCTTATTCACCGCATATGGAATTAGAATTCGAAACAATAAGTATATAGATCTGTACCACTTATAATTGTATATCCATACCTTTTCGTGGATAAAATGCAAATTATCTACGAACTACAAAGGTGATGGAAAATTTACTATAGTCCACAAGCGAAACTAAATACCTTGAAATCGGTTTAATTAGCATTATAGTGGACTCGTCAGCATCATGTGAAAAGCTTTTCCATCGTATTAATTTACCTGGTAAAAAGACGAATTAGAATTCGGCGGCGGAATATTCGGATCGACCAACTCCATGTTATAAAGCCAAGGTAAAATATATTGCAACAGCAACTGTCGTACTTCCGGACGAGCTGTCTGGAATCTATGGGTTATTTCTATACATCCAAACAAATCCATTTGTTACCATCGTAAAAATAAATATTCATTCGAAACGAATGCCGAGTTTTTCCATACGTCGAGGAGTATTTTTGCCCAGACAGTGTCATAAAATGGTAAATATTTTCGTTTCTCTAACATAATCGTTCCTCGAGTTTATTTGATATAATAAAGTTTTTTCGAAGAAATAGGGAAAGTCGTATTCATCCGGATGATCATTTAAAAACTTCCAATTTCCATACGTAAATATGTCAAAATGGTAAGCCTGCTCATTCAGAATGTCTTGTGCCATCTATTCGTTGTGGTATCGTTATGCATTTCGATCTCGAATCATTCACAAAAAATGCATAAAAATATAGAAAGTCATTTTATGGTAAATGCAAAGGAATGTACGGCTGCAAAAATGGTAGGAATAAAGAGACAAAATACCTCAAGGCTGGAAAACTTAAATTTTTATTTGAAAAAAAAAAAATAAATAAAATAAAAAAAAATAAAAAAATTTCCAAGTCCAAGAATGAAAAATGAAAAAAATTAAATTCAAAATATTGTTTAATTATTCAAAAATAATTTAAAAATTTGAAAAAAAAGCATGACGAATAACAAATTGAAAAAATTACGAAATGTTTTCAAATGGTGAACACCATATAAAATTATTTGAAATGAAATAAACAAAAATTTTATTTTTAATTCAAAAAATGACAAATTTCTGAAAAAGAACGAACACAAAAAAACTCAATGTTTTGTTTAAAAAAAAACAATACGAAAACGATAAATCTGTCTCGTCTCCGATACTTCTCTAAGAAGCGAGGAGAAGGCGTCTCGTATGTTTCTCGTCTGTTTAAGCCTCAAGAGAATTTTCATCTCATCTTACGAGATTTTCAAGAGACTTGTATCTCTTACGAGACTTTTTCACCATACCATGCTGATGAATTTTTTCCGAAGTTATTTGCAGTTTCACAGGATTTTCAGTGACAATAATTTTAATTTGGGGGGTTCCTCTTTTGCGGGGGTGGGAGAGAGGTGATAAATACAAAATTGAAATTTTGACTCTAATTCATTCTAAATAAAATTTACAAGAGGGAACTCAGGGTATGGCTGATTGCAGGTGCGCTTTACACGGTGCTAACAATGTCTCACGATGTGATTATGCTTGTTACTTTTTATTCTTTTACTTTTTACCGTTAAATTTGAAATTTTTATTATTTCTTTATTTTTATTCATTAAATTATTATTTGTCTTTACACATAATAAGTACTGTTACGACATTGTAATGACCCCATAGAGTACTCTGCAAATAAATTATACTATGTAGGTGCCTTCCATATTTAAAAATTTTTATTTCTTTGGTGGAGACAAAGGTGATAAAAGTGAGGTGGAGCAGGGGGGGTTAAAAATTGAATTTCCATTCCTCAAGTGCAGTTTACAACCAATGGAGTTTTAAGGGGGGGGGGAGAGGAGACTTTTATCTAATCACACCCATTCTACATGATGATCATTTTTAGATAGTGAGAAGTAAGACGAAAAAAACCCGAGAGAAATGAGAAGTCATATGAAGTCTAGTTTTGCACAAAAATATTAAAAACATTTTTCAAAAAAAAAAAAAAAAAAAAAAAATGAAAAATATTCAATATTAGAGAATTTACATGCGCAGAAAAAAAAAAATGAATAAACAAATGCTTGAAAATTAAAAAAAAAAAAAAGCGCCTCTAGCCATAGCAGCTGCACATGGCGCGTAAATAAATTAAAAAAAAAAAATTATCAAAATATTTTCTCGTAGAGTGGCGTATAAACCGTGGTAGTGACTGTTATAGACGCCACTATAACAAATTATAAAAAAAAAAAAAAAAAAAAAAGGAAATTAAGAAATGAAAAATAATATGAAAATTATGATAAACCAAAAAAAATCAAAAAATTAAAAATAATATGAAAATGATGATAAACCAAAAAATGAAGAATTTGTAAAGAATGTCAATAAATCTGGCAAAAATTGTAAAACTTGAGAAAAAAATAGCAAACTTTAAAAAAATGTTAAAAATGTAAAAAATTCTTCATCAAGAATGATTACAAAAAAAAATGAAAAATACTCAATATTAGAGAATAAATAAAAAAAAAACAAATGCTTAGAAATGAAAAAAATGTTCAAAAAAATCGGCGAACTACAAAAAATTGTTTGGAAATTTAAAACAAAAATTACTCGAAATGAAAAATAATATTAAAACGAAGAAAAACCAAAAAATAAAGAATTTGTAAAGAATGTAAATAAATTTGGCAAAAATTGTAAAAATTGAGGAAAAAATAGCAAACTTTAAAAAAAAGTTAAAAATACGAAAAATTGTTCATCAAGAAAAATTACAAAAAAAAATTAAAATAATTTTTTTCATCATTCATAATTTCTTTCTCATCGCGTAGAAAAATTAGACATTCGTTCCAACCATATACGATTTAAAAAATTAATTCCTAGTTTCGCGTATTTTCGTGGTTTCTAAAGTTACAGCAGTTAATCACAACGTTGGGAGAGAAGACGAAGAAACACATTTGGCGAGTAATTTCTTCAAAAATAATCGACAGCTCAATGTCACGCGGCAAAAAATGAAATCGATTTGCCGGACACCTTCACGTATCGATTAAGTTTTTGATTTATTTTCTTATATCGGCAACTCTAATTTCAAGGTTTACTTTTATATCAAGAATAAAAGTACAGATTAGGATGCCGTGTATTACGCTGAAAAGTAAATAAATAAGTGAACATACCGGAAAACATCGGCATAGTCAATTCCGGATGAAGTTGCGACAGCTGTTGGGACAAATGGGTCTGCGAACAACAATACGTAGTTGAAAGCAATAATCCCAAAGTTTCGTTTTTCTCTTTTTCTCGTTCATTCATTGCTCCTGAAAACAAAAGAACACCGTCTTTCAGTACATCGCATCACCATTTCTACGAATTTATTTTCTCAACACAACACCTAAAAATTGCAATGCGACCTTGGATTACACGGCTACATACACGAGATGGAAAAATAATAAGATGGAAATGAGACATTTTCCATAAATATAAAATGATTTCGTTGAAATACATCGATATCGAATTACGTTCACAAAATTAATTAATTAAATATTCATTACGATTACAGAATCGTAAAAATCAAATGTCATTTCCATCACTTTAGCTTTCTTTTATCCAATACTGGTAAACTTATGAAAAATATGAAACTGCTACCTGTCCCAAAAGGCACAAGACTAGAACTCGTCGTAGAGCTTTCCAATGACAAGAGACATTTTCCCTATTACAGAAAAATAAGGAGGTAACTTTCAAACTATCACTATCTTCGTTACATTCCAGTGATAGGATATATCCAACTTCTCTAAGCCAAGAAAATTTATTACCAACTCGCTGACCGTAAAGCCCTACATTGTATACGACACAGGTAAACTCTTCATGCTTCCAATAATAAAATACCCTTTATCAAGTTCAATCACTCAAAGTCAACCTGAATATGGCGCCGGATCACCTTTTTGTACGAAAATTTTCCAGTCAAGGATTACCGTACAGGATAAGGAGAACTTATAAAACATTCTTTAAATGTAATCGGTTACTGTACTAACATTAGCAGTTGCCTGAGCTTTCAAAACAGAAAAGGTGACTTTATTCTTCTACAAATTTCGTCCTCGTAACTCGAAAATAAATTCGTTGATTTTAATTCAATTTCGCTCGGAATGCTCGTTCAAAGTGAAAGGAAGCTTGTTTTATATATTGGATAACAACGATTACAAACAGTAGCAAATGCTGCCATACCACATTTTTCTGTTTGGGTGTTTTATTTTTCATTTAGTATTTCCTTTCTAGCTGAGTTTCTAATAAAAATAATAGCTATTACAGTCTACCTGATTTGTGCAGGGGAGTCCAGAGAAGGCGTGTTTTTTCATTTTTCCCTTTCAGAGCATTTTTTAACCCTTAATTGGCACACATGGGTGATTTTTACCCATCGGTAATACAACCTCACTGCGCTCCATTTTTGAAGGGGCAGATTTACTTCTGCATTTTTGTGTAAATTATTTATTGGATTTTTCAGGTCGCAAAAATTGAAAATAAAACCATGCTACGTTGTATTTCGAACGATTTGCAAGAAAAAAACATGGAAGAACAAATTGCCTATCTTCAATATTGAAGGAGCTATAAATTTTCAAAAATTGTTCTATTTTATCCTATGTATGCTGCCCCTTCAATTTTGATATTATGCAATTTTTTTTAATGAAATTCTGCATTTCAGCGAGCACAATAACATATTATATTTCAATTTCTTGAATGACTCGGCAAAATTTTTATTTTCTAATTTAAATTACTTTTATGTGTGCCATCAGAGGGTTAACAAACTTTTACACATTATATATTTATATATTTTTCCTCCACTTCCTTGCACGAAAAATGTTTTTCATAATACATTATTATTAAGATTATTTCATTATTATTATTTTGTCGCTTGTCTTGTATTGTATGTTTTGTTTTTGTGGGGGTGGGGGGATGCTCATTAGCTTTTACCTAGTTTGTTCTCATTTCTGTTCTTTCTCTTGTGTCTATTTAGTTTCATTTATTTTGTCATCTTGTTTTTTTTTTTTTAAGCGCCAAGGTAAAGGCAATAAAAATAGTTTCAGGTTGCCGCTCGCCTTAAATGGGCATAGGCCTCCATTACAAATTAAACTAGAAGATTAAATATATACAGATGTAAATTTTCATCAAGAAATTTGATTTGATCCGATTATTATTATTATTATTATTGTTTTTTTGGTAAAAGCTCAAAGTTTACCCCATCCCCTTTCCTTCCCTTCCCTAAAAAAAAAATAAGAAGTCCTTTTTTATACATACATAAACAAACCTACATTACTTGATATACATGCTCGTGGGGTATGAAGTAAATTCAATTAATGAAAAGTTTCACTACTTCAAACGTGAAACATTAACACTACTATTGAAAAGTTCGATAATCGATTTTTCTCGATTTTCCTTCATTTTCAGATTCCCTGTGAAATGTAGGTGAAATGAAAATCGCACACGAAGCATTGTAAAAGATGTTCTAAAACACTTTTAGAGCCATTCCCCTCCATCCCACCAATCCAGGAACTGCATCTTGAAAACACATGAAAAAGGGTTTAATATATTATGAAACATTCTATTATGGCAGAGTTCTCTTCATAAGCGCTTTGTGTTTAAATCAAAGTCATAAAAATAAATTTATCAGGTATTTCTAAATATCGATAATTTTTTAAAAGAAAATATTGTTTAAAAACTGATTTAACAACTTGCATAGCTTACTTCGAAAATGCATAATCCGCAAAATAATGATTATAAATGAGTGAAAATTAAAAGATCAGTACATATACACATTACCTACTTACTTCCATTCATTTGTTATCGTTATTTTGTAGATTATGAATTTTTCAAAATTGCTATGCCAGTTGTTAGATACGTTAGTTTATAGGTTTTATTTTCTATAAAAAATCATACGCGATAAAATCCATTTTCAGGTTCTGAGAAGGGTTGAAAATATTTTTTGGCTCTGGTGACCGAAAATATTTAAAAACAAATGCTTTCTGCTTGATTTCCATCTCTATTGCAATTCACATGGATCTCAAAATAAGGGCAATATTTAATACTGTCTTACTGGATTGAAACTTTCATGGAATAAGTAATTTTTTATACATAGTGACAAAAACGGTTTGCGAGGAGGGGGAAGGGGGTTCAAAATTTGGAAAAATATCAAAAAGGCTCCAAGCCTCCAAAATGGCTTGATTAATGAATTAATGTCCTTTACGCATAGTCTTGAATCATAATTCATAATCAATCATTTTAGACCATCAAACAGAAAAAAAATTCAACAGTGGTTCCAAAATTTTTTTTAACTTCTGTCTTCAACACCACTTCGCCCTTTATTTGGCGTTAATATCAAAATACTGATGCTGGAAACTTATCGAGGGCATCACATGCAGCAACTCCTGGGTATAAAATTCCAAAGTAAGAGATCCAAAAACGAGTCTAAATTACACCTTCTTATACATGCGCAAATTACCGATTATTATTTGAACATTTTTCTGAGATTACATAGAATTTCATCATGAAAAGGATTGACTGTTCCATACGAGCAATGAGGTACTGGAAAGGGAATTACCAAAATCGTATATTTCGTCACATTACAAGAAAGATTTCCCCCGCAGCGCGAACCTTTTTTCTATTCTTTTTTCTTTAGAAAAAAACACAATAAAAAATGAAAACATCCCGCCGCTTGAACACACCAATAAAATATATTCTCACGTGTACTCGTAATACAAGATGCGACCACAGGAAAACTTCCATACTCTGGAAATTCGCCGGCTCTAATTTTTCAACCGCGAAAAATGTACCTCTCTTTTCGACTACATTTGAAAATGTCAAAGCCAAATGAGTACGGCGTAATTTGATAGCCTACGCACGTACCGAGCAGATATTTCGCGAATATACCAGCTTTATACCTTATTCACAAACTACGGCTACGCGTCGAAGTTATTTTTCATTCACGCGCCAAGTCTCGAGCGCGAGAAAATACTATTGTATAAGTCGCCTCCGTCTAGATTACCGACGTCGTTTGCGATCTCGTCGAGTGGGAGAATAAAAACCATCGAACTAGTCTTGGATGTCCACATCGTCCACGTACGTTTAATCGAAATTACCTCGATGAAAAATTCCCTTGAATATCAATTCCATTCGTGGAACTCGCACCAACTTTTCGTACGAATGGCACTTCATCGAATGAATTATTGATATTAGCCATTTATCGACTCCGTTCTACGGTCGCAAAACCTCAATGAAAATCACTGACGGCGTGTTTCTGACGTCTTTCCAACGTCTTAACGAATGAACGTCGTTCGTCAATTTTTAACCACCTCGTGATTGCCATAACTGCAGTAATTTCTTCTACAACGCTAACCTCGGCCTATGTTTCCTTTCCTTTTTCTCGTTTTCTCTATTTATTCTTCGAATTTCCTGCACTCGCATCGCGAATTCGTTGAGAAAATATTTTCTTAGACGAATTTTTTCCTCGCCGACTGACGCGTATTTTCATCGTTAGCGCCTACGCGTTACGAGCACGCATCAACAACGCGCCAAAATATACAGCGTTTACGCCACATCCCATGGGTATGGAGTTTTACACGAGTCCGTTTTTCCTTAACGAGGGAAATACGCCGGTAGATATAAATGGAGATTCGACCACATTACGTAATATAAGTTGCCTACTGCTTTTACAAATTTTAATTTCTTTTCATTCGGTTGAACAGGGAAGCTCGGTATTAGACGAGTGAAATGCTCGATGGAATACTCCCACTTTCAGCTATATTTCGCATTAGAAGAAAAAAGTCTCTACTTTTCCAAACGCTTCATTTGCTAGCATTTTCGAGCGCCAAGTGTCCTTCTTCAGACTTATTTTACCAATGACACAAATATCCAGAAATTAAAAACCAGGCGAGAAGGGGGTGCGGTGAGGAGAGTAGAGTGGGGGTTTATTTTATGATTGAAATTAAGATGTCGCCTGCAAGGCTTAAGTCGGTGTTAAGTAAATCGTTTTTATATTTCTTCACGACTATTTCGCCTTTGATATTTAATTGGGAAGGGTTTTCGACTTTACCTAAGAGATTCAAATTGTCGAAGTTTATTGGTTGGTTTGTGGCTGCTACGTGGTCGGAAAGGACTGATTTATTTTGGATATTTTCTCGACGTAATATAGGTGTTCCTTGAGCATTGCTTTCACGTTTCTTTTTGTTTGTCCGATGCAATAAAGCCATGGGCAATTTTTACAATTTATTTGGTAGATGCCACTGCAATCTTCAGGATTGTCTTCATTTTCGGCGTTTTCTAAAATGTATCATTGTACCTGAAGATGCAGTCGATGGCAAAATGTCGCGCATTATTCGCTAAATATATGTACGAAATATTCACGAATTTTGCGTTTTTTCTGTCAAAAAAAAAAAAATGCACTCAATTTGTTGTTGTTGAAAGAAACTGGTTAGATATTGTATTTCCCGAACACTGACTTTAGTTTATTGGTAAGTGGGGTGGGAAGGGAGGAATGGTGGTGGATGGAATTTTATTTTACTTCTTTTTCTTTCTTCTAGAGCTCAAGAACCTCATTGTTTTTGAAGTTGATCCGTTTATTGAAAGGTCACCTTTCGAACTCTAAAGCTTTTTCAGTTTATTACAAATATCTCGATAATGAAGGGTCGTAAAAAAATAATAAATGGAAACCAAACTGTAGGAAATTTCATACTCTACATCTTTGGTTTCGTCCATTTTTCATGAAAGTTCGTCGAAAGTTGAGCTTTTAAATTTTGGGGCTTTTGAACTTTGAAGCTTTTTCAGTTTTTTGCAAATATCTTAAGAATGAAGGGTTGTAAAGAAAAAATAAATAGAAACGAAATCGTAGGGAATTTCATTTTTTTTACACTTTAGTTCAATTCATTATTCATGAAAGTTCGTCGAAAGTTGATCTTTTGAACTTTGAATTCAGTTTTCAGCTGAGTTTTCAACTTATTATAGCCAAGTCTTCAACGTAAAAACGATAGTTATTACAGCCTATCTGATTTGAGAAGGGAGAGTCGGGGGGGTCCTCAAATCTTTGTGTTTCAGACCATTTGCATTCATCTGGCAAATGTCCAACTTTTTAGTGTATACGTATACTCCCCCCCTCTCCCCGAGTAGTGCAGGCGGGTATTTATGAAATTAGCTCAAAACTTGGTGAGAGACTTTTCTTGGAAATCTAACAAAAGTACTTCTTTGTTTTTTCGAAAAAAATTCAAAATGGCGGATCACTCAAATTTTAAGGGAGGCTGGAGAAAGGGCAAATAGCTCAAATTTTTCGGTTCTGATCTCATATGAAAAAGTGAATCATAGACACCAACATGCCCGAATTTCAGCTTCCCAAGTGTATTTTGAGGGATGTTGGAGCGAAAAACAGTTTTTTGAAAAAATTCGGAGTCATGAAAATTCTTGAATCTCCTATATCTCCTCACCAAATCAACTTAGAAAGGTCAAACTTCATATGTGGGGTTAGTTGGTTACCGGAATATGAACACTTGAATTTGGATCAAAATGAATCCAAAATGGCAGATTATCAAAATTTGAGTAAAGCTTGAGGAGCCTTAAGTTAATAAAAATGTAATTAATATGAACCATATGATTAGCGGGGACAAGAAGCGTACTACATCCACCATTCACTTCCATACATGATGTTGGCAGGGGAGAATGAGTCTGATTTAGGACGGGAGGTCGGAGAGGAGGTCTTCAAATATTTGTAATATTCTGGCAAATGTCCAACCATTTCTCCCCCACGTAAAGTGCCGGCTAGTAGTCACGAAATTCGCTGAAAAATTGGTAAGAGACACCTCTTAGAAATGCGAAACAAAAACTTTTTTGTTTTTTCTACACATCTCAAAATGGCTGATCACTCAAATTTTGAGAGGAGCTAGAGAAAGGGTGAATAGCTCAAATTTTTCGTTTTCGATCTCATATGAAAGAGCGACTCACGGATACCAACATATCCAAATTTCAGCTTCCTAGGTGATTTCTGAGAGTAGTTGGAGTAAAAAATGGTTTTTTGAGGAACTTTTGAGTTATGAAATTTCTCAAAGCTTCCATATCGCTTCACCAAATCAAACTAGGGAAGATCAAACCTTGCGTGTAGGATTACTTGGTGACTGCAATATGACCTCTTGAATTTGGGTCAAAATGGATCTAAAATGACGGATTATAAAAATCTGAGTAGAGCTTGAGGAGCCTCAAATTGGTGAAAATGTGATTAATTTGTGCTCATATCATTATTGGGAATAAGAAATAAAATATATCCCTAATTCGTCTCCATACATGATGTTGGGAGGGGTGAGGGAGGGGTTATCGAACTTAAAATGTGGGGGGGGGGGTACACGAGAAGTCGAAAATTTTTTATTACTATGTCATGTGACAAAATGAGCCCAAGTGACTCACTTATTCTAATTTTAACTTCCCAAGTGAATTTGTGGGGAAGTTGGAACAAACAATGGCATGTTTTCTTCTTTTCTTTATAAAACATTTGATCGGAGTAGTAACTGTACTAATTTCAACGACAATATAAAGCACATGCCACGTTAGTTGTTTCATATTTGTTATGCCTTATCAATTGATCTTGTATGTGAAGCTGTTTGCATTTCCGATGAAAATAATTTTTTCATCTCCTTTTCGTGTTTATTTCTTATTTTTCATGTAAATGGAAGATAAAGGGTTAATACCTTCATTTCTAAATAATATAATTAGGGTTTATAAATTATTATAAATTTTGCATAAATTAAGGATTACTTCAAATTTATCATTACTCTATTCAACAATTTATCATTCGGACTACAATGGAAAATGCTTTTTTACCATTACGAGAACATTTGCACACTACAACCCTGAAAAAGCCCAAGTTAAAAACTCAGCTCTAGTAATGCGGGATGACTGCTTACGTTTTCTAAATTTTTTTGCTACCACTTCTACATTATCATTTGGCCTCATTATTATGAAAATTTTCAGCTGACAAACTAAAATACATACATTAGGTTTATAATCGATAAAGCAAGTATTTATAATACAAAAGTACCGCCCACAATAGATATAACACAAAAAACATAAATAAGCCTTCGCTAAATCACTAACACCCACTAATACCATTCTCAAACTAAAATTCTCTATTTTCAGCACACAAGAATTCGAATAAAAAAATTACATTACTTTGAAAATCTACAAAGATGACCAAAAAGAAATAAAATTCCAAAAAATCAAACTCAACTTAATTTCACTGCGTAGACAACAAATAACAATAAAATTCAATCCATAATAAATCATTGGATAAAAAATTCCGCAAAATCTCCGCCACTATGCTTACCTAACATGTGCCTTTGGGCTATCAAGGTGAGCCCTCAAGAGCAAGGTTCCATTAGATTAAAACGCGACGAATTTCCTCTCACGATATCGTTAAACTCGACAGCATCCTTCGAGAATACCAATTTCTTTCCAGGAATTCAGTTATTCTATTTCCACTGATCCATTAGTATATGAATGCGAAACATTTAGTTCCCGCACGAAGACCGAATGCAATCTATACCGCTCATAAGAAAATTCAAGGCACTACAAAAAGCCGCCATATTTACTCCACAGTCATAATTTCACTAAAACGAGCTTCTATTAGGCTAAATAAACAAAAGCTCGTTTTCCTCCAATTGACCAACAAATAAAAGCGTGCAAAGCTTGAAATAACTAGTAGCCCTTTGAAATCGAGAACATCAAACATACGCTACGAGGTATTCAAGTATTAAAACGTGCTTACGGGTAAAAAGAAAATCTAAAAATCCTTACCTAATTCACCGAAAGCTCGACACGACGGATCGCCAAAGCGTTAGTTTGACTCAAACAGCGTATAATTTTACCAACCCCTAACGCGACGTTTAAAACGACGAATAAATACACACTTTCGCGGCCGCCTCATCTCTTCATTATAATCCGTTAACAGCCAGTCCAGTTGTACAAACAATAAACAAATAGAGAAAAATAGCGAAAGCGCGATCGCGTCGTCGCGCGCAGAAGCTGACTACAGGTAGATAAGTCGACTCTCTTATCATCGTTTTCGAGGTTCATTACGCTGTCATACTTAAGCGACGCCAAAGTGATTTCGCATACGAAGACTCCGATCGAGCGGCGGATATTAGATCGCGATATTGCTTCAAATCTTAGACCAGAAATCAAATTATCTTATTAATTACGCGAGTTGATTTTTTTCCCCTTTAGCAACGTTTTTTCTCATTTATACGCGATTCGCGTGTCGTCGCGTAATATCGTTAGTTATACGCGTGTTATACGGTGATCAGTGCCGAGAACATGGAGGCGAATTATTTCACCGAATGACAATAAACGTACACGGCAAACAGGTAAGAAGATATTTTCGTACGACTTTTCTCCTCTCAGCGATCGTCTGATCGAATGAAAAATTTATCCATCAATAAAACCGAATGTTGTGAATTGTGATTCCTCGAAACGATAATTTCAAAAAAAAAAATTAATCAAACTCGTACTAAAAAAAAGTCTCTCGAAAACACTTCTCGACCAGAAAGTTATTTTTAATTCCAATCAAACCCACGTAAATTATCAAACTACACAATTCGTTAAATATTTACCCAACTTCAAGAACCCGAAAAAATTTTCCGATAATTTCAAAAATTCGTCGAATATTCGAAAAATTTCCAATTTCCATTTCTTTATTTACATTTGCTTCAGAAATCCATACATCACATTCGAGTACTCGTACACTATTAACGACTAACAAACGCCAATCCGTAACACTTATTTACTCTATTCATCATTCTCGCATTACTGTCCAATTCATTCGCACGTACGCGACCCCCGTTGTACTTCCACAATACAAGTACGTACTTAGAGTTGCCAGTTTCACGAGCTAAATCAACGTTAAAAGTTACATTTTCGCGACGTATTTGCCACCGTATTCTGCGCTGATCTCCATCAAAATGTTTGCCCAACGTGCTCGAATTTCCATTAAATAGAAAAAATTCCCTGAATACCGATACACCGGTATAAATTATAAGACTGAGAGGAATAAGCATGAAAATCGTGGCGAGAAGTTGAAAACTAACTCTACCCGTTCATTCTTTCTTTGGTATACACGAAGGAACAAATTTTCGCTTATTTCAAGCGTGAAATTAGTCTTTGCTTTTTGTCGCAATTTTACGATCACTTGCTTAGATTCTACGTAAAAACTAACCACCGTATCTTACGCTCGTATGCTCGCGGTAGGAATGCTTTTAATATAGAACAATTTCTTCGAAAAAAAGTTTCCTTTATAAGGTTTCAGTTCGCATTAATCAATTTCAACGCGAGGAAAAAAATTTGTATTACGCGCGTTTTGTTTTTCAATGAAAAGTGAAAGTATTATTTAATAATTTCTTTTGATTATTTAATTTAGAGATATTGCGAAAAAAATCGATTTCATTCCAAATGATGAACAATAATATTAATAAATGATATTTAGTTCTCCCCTTCGATAGATCACAATATTTGTGACGACAATACACGTAAAATGGAACGTACCTATAAAATTGAGAAAATATCACCGAGTAAATAAATTCTCTAATTCAAGATAGACCTCTACACGTATTTCTACAAAATTAGAAAATATGTCCCACCGATTCCGATATCATTACAGCTAAAACTACTCTAACACTACCACAATGGAGAATGAAGGTGTTACTGGAGAAGATAAATATTAAATGGGGCATGTAAAGAAATCTTAATAGACTCTTCTGCCATTAAGAAAAAAAATAAATAAATAAAAAAAAAATAAAAAATGTGAACTAAATTATATAACATAAATGGCTTTAATCAATTACTATTACATATTTTCGGTAAAATTAAATAACATAATAAATTATTACATCCAAGTACATCAGTCGTATACTAAATTTATCAACGTCTTTAAATTCGTGTATTATTTGAATAATAAGGTGATTATAAAGCAATAAAAAATCCAAATATGAGAATATTTGCTCGTTTTTTTTTTTTCAAGAAAATAAGTTCAAAAATTTTTTCTTAATATTTCCTGCCATTTAATTTTTTTATTTTTGCTTTTTTTTTAAGAAAAATATCAAGCTCAAAATTTTTTTGAATTATTCCTTGTCATTTTTTGTATTCAAATCCAGAATATTATGCAATTAGATAAATCGATTTAATTAATTTTTTAATTTTTTTTTTCCAAGAAAAATATAGAGCTCAAAAATTTTTTCTTATCATTAATTCATTTGTATTAAAATCTAGAATTATGCGTAATACAAATAATCAATTTTGTTTTAATGTTTTTTTTATGTTTCTGCTTTTTTTTTTCAAGGAAAATATCAAGCTCAAAAATTTTTTTGAATTATTCATTGTCATTTTTTGTATTTTACTTACTTACTTTTATCCATTTACGTGTATTTAAATCTAGAATTATGCACTAAAATGAATTGATTTCATTTCGATCTTTTTTTTTTTTTTTTTTTTTTTTTTTGAAAATCAACAACTACTGATCAAGAAAAAGTTGTGAAATATTTCCAACAGAACGCTTAGTACATTTAAATCTCCCCACTAAAATATTAATATGCATTCACCATTTTTGAGTCTAGTTTCAAACATTTCAAGTTTTTCCCAAAAATTCAAACTTATGAGAATCGCAAAATATCTACACAATATATAATTATGGTAATTTTCCAGAAGTTGAAAAAAATTACAGCTTTTACAATCGATATCGATAACACAAAAGATAAATCCAGGATACGAAAAATTTTCAAATATTCAAAAATGAATTGAAAAAATAACTTGCTGATCATAAGTAAAATAAGGTACTTTGAGAACACCTAAAAAGTAAAAAGTGAACGCATTTATCTCTTGAACCTGATAAAAGCAAAAATCAAGCCCATAATACGTATCATTTATCAGTCATTAGTCATTATTAAAAAAAAAAATACATTTGCTAAAAACCTAAGAAATTGAATGATATAATTTTTTGAGCTCCTTGGTAACAATAAAGACACTTCGATGTAAAAAAAAAAATATTTTTCCATCAAATTAACTTTACTCGTTTACGAATAGGTCACTCGCGTCTCACTCATTCCCATTTGCTGGACAAAAAACCTCTACCTATATGCGATACCTGTGACACCCCGACCACTATACACCACCTCATTTTTCAATGTCCAAAATACTTTGACGAAAGGTCTTCAATCCTTACATCCATCACTTCCAAAGACATCCTCTCTGATGATTTTAACAACGTAAAAAATCTTTCGAATTTCCTAACCAAAACCAACTTCGATTCCTACTATAAACCACAAATTGAACGCCTCTAGCCGCAGTTGCTGTACATGGCGTTGTACATAAAAAAAAAAAAAAAAAAAAATGAAATTCGTAACTTTCTCTCGATATATGGAGAAATTGGATAGATGCTGAAATGAAGTGTTAAAATTTTTCAGTATACCCTTAACAGTAATTCCATAACTTTTTTTGGCTGTTTACATCTATGATTAATTTTTACTCAATTTTTAGACCATGCAATTTTTCAGCTTTCCTAGTAATATTCTACCTTACAAAAACTGGAAAAAAATTAGTTGATAAATTTTTTTCAACTTGAGAGATCTAAACCGTTTTAAAATTTTATTCAAAAAGCCGCATTTTGGTAATTTTCAAAATGAACTACAGATGAGTAATTTATTGGTCAGGTGCATAGTTTGGAATTAATTTAGCTTATTTTGGACTCAAAAGGCAAAACATTCGCAATTTTTACCTCACAAACCTTCCAAAGACATGAAATTTTTGCTTTAAAATAACTTCGACTAAATGTTTTCACATCACAAAGCTCAGACTTTAGGAAACCCTTGTGGAATAAAAATCAAAAATATTGTGCTTCTTCAATCTGAAAAACTTTAAATTGAGCCAGCCGTTCATTTTTTAAAATGACCAAAATTCATGCTTTGAAAAAAAAAAATAATAATAATAAAAATTGTTTAGACTTCTTTTCAAACGACAAAATATGACTTTTTATTTTAGATGAATTTATTTTAGGTGCCTCGGCAACTAGGACCATTTGCGATCGATAAATGTATACATACTACATTTTGATTTTACAAACAATTATGTATACAGAATGGAATTTTAAACTTTGAAAGCTGAAAAATTTTTAATTACATGAAAATTCTTTTTTTTTAAATTTCAAAATTTTTAAAACTTCGACTTCATAATAGGAAAATTTCAACAAAAATATTTTTAATTATTTTCAATTCGAGAAGTATAATTAAAAGTTTTTGATAATTGTATATTCTTAACTACAACATTCTCTTCAAAAAACAACCTCTCAAAGAAATACTAACATCAGAATCACAACTTCATTAAATTCTGTGGAAACTCTACTCAGAACAAATTATGACCTTTCTCCTCGTTTCTGTTTCCAAAAATTTTTCCTTTTGATAAACCGCAACTCGATTCAACTGCGAATTTCTTCACATCAGATCTCAAGAAACTTTTCATCTCATCGTCATTACTTACACAAATATACGTAAAACGAAAAAAAAAAGTCCGCCTACAAAAAAAAAAAAAAAAACAGCTAAATCTACCATATTTACTTAATTTTCCCTTTTTTTCTCCCAATTAAACTTGATACACTAAAGCGACCTATCTGGCATCTGTAAAACGGCTCGGCATCGTACACAAAACATTCGAGTAAACACAGACGACGTTTACATCTCCATGCTCCGATTCCCACCACTCGTAAACTATATTCACAATACAGATAATATCTGCTTATTTTAATTCTTGCAGCGACGAACACGAGCAAAAAAATTTTAATTTAAAACTTTTGTCAGCCTCACAGAATTTAAATTCGCTCAGATAATGATCCTTAATGCATTTCTTCCTCCGCTCGGTGTAATTTTTATGGCCAACAAATCTCAGATAAATATTTACCACCGGCCGGATGAAAGAGCGGCAGCAGGTTATTTAAAAATAAGAAATTACCCTTATTTCATCCATAAACTAACCTCGCCTCCTTTATTGCGTTCGATGGCGCTTCTCTCCGTCTTAATATCGAGCACGCGGAGTAAAACATTTAAAAAAATTTAATATCTTCCAAGACCAGCGTAAAACGCCCAGAGTGCAACTCTCTCCTACGCATCGCCAAACATTTCATAATTGCGAAACAACATACTACATATTTACGCGAAGATGTGCCACACAAAAAGTGCTCCGATTAGCATAAAAATTAAATTTACTCGTGATAACGTTTTTCAAATTCTTAATATAGCCATTTTTATTTTCTTATCATAAAAACCCTTACCACTATCCTCGTCTCCACCCAGCAAAGGATATAAGCGAACGGGTATAGTTGGCTAACCGCTTCTAGGAAATTTATACCGTGCATCCGTTTCTCACGAATCACCCATATAACGTAAGCGCCATCGTATTCGAGTTTCAACTGGCATTTAAACATTTTAATCCTAGACCCGAGTCTCCACCGATGAAACCGCAAGACATGTTAAATTTGGCAAAATATCAAAAGTAAAGTCCTTTCGAAGAAAATTTTACGCCCATCAACCATCACTCTAGTCGGCTCTTCGAATTTAACGTTTGCATGTTAAATTCAAATTATCATTTGTGAATACCGACTCGTTCTATTACCGTGAAACTTCCAAATTTCCCATCGTTATTTTATAAGGCGATGACCCCGCAAAAAAAGTAAGCAGCCGTGTAGCATTACTAGAGCTCAGATTTTAATGTGTGCAAATTCAACTATGGGCATATAATGTTTTGGTATGAGCTTTACTTTCAGTATATTTGCAATATATATCAATTCCTGGTTTCAGAAAATGAACCAGTCCACATACTTAGTTCAAATTTCAGTGATTTAGAGCTTCTCAAATTTATAATATTCGCTTCGTTGTTAGTGTATTTTGATCCAAATAGAGTACGTTATATTGTAGTGTGCAGCGCACATCAATAAATGTTGAAGATCTATCTATTACAAGCTACGTAACTGATGACTCCAGAACATACAGTAGGAGACTTATCATCAGCTGAAAGGTGATCTAAGAACATAAAATGTTTTAGGAACTTGCAAAATGACCTTATGTCCACTGTAAGATGCATAGATATCTTTAAAATATATGGTAAAGGACTTATTATGGATTTAAAGATGATCAAAGGACATAAAACATTCTATAGAGATTGGAAAAAGTCCTCATGTCTACTGCAAGATGTGTTTTCATCATGTGGGAAATGATTAGGGAACATGAAACATTTTAAAGACTTTGCAGGAACTTGGCAAAGTCCTTATGCCTACTATACATGTACAGATGATATTTCTTGAAATTCAGATGATCTGAGGACATAAAACTTTCAATAGAGATAATTAGTAATGTTTTCACAACATATGACAGGAGACTTATCAAAATTGAAAAGTGATCCAGGAACATAAAACATTTCAGAGACATGGCAAAAATCCTTATGCTCGGCATAGATATGTAGATGATGTTTCTTGAAATTCGTAAGATAAAAGATGATCTAAGGACATAAAATGTTTTATAGAGATAATTAGATAATATTCCCACAACTTATGACAGGAAACTTATCATAAGTTGAAAGGTGATCTGAGAATACAAAATTCCTTATGCATGTCATAAATATTCTCAGAAATCCAGAACGTACAGCATGAGACGTGTTATTAGATGAATGATGATCTGAAGACATAAAACGTTCTATAGAAATAAGGCATGAAGTCCACACGCCTACACCAAGATAAATGGGTAATATTCCCACAACCTAAGGCAGGAGATTAATTTGTCATGAGTTTAAAGTGATATGGTAACAGGAAGCATTTTAGGGACATGGCAAAATTCCTTATGCCAGTCATAAATATTCTCACAAATCTAGAACGTACAACAAAAGATGTTTCATTTGATGAAAGACAATCTATGGACATAAAATGTTCTATAAAAATAAGACAAAAGTTTTAATGTCTGCTGCAACATGCGTAGCTAATATCCTTAGAACGTACAGTCAAAGACTGCGATCAGAAAATATAAAATGTTTTATGTGCTCTGCAAAACTCCTAAAATCTATTGTACAATATATAGGTGATGTTCTTAAAACACACAATAACAGACTTTTCATCCTCTGATAGATGGTTTGTGAACTTATAACACTCTAGGCGAATGCCTTAATGTCTATCAGCAAGATGTGTAGCCGATGTTCCCAGAACATGTAGTACAAAACCTGTCATACGTTCAAAGATAATCTAAAAATATAAAACGTTTTATATATTTGGTCAAGATCCAGACACCTACTGCAAGATAAATAGGTAACGTTCCTAGAACACTAG
>VFXL01000262.1:0-54469 GCA_009761765.1 Phenacoccus solenopsis | reverse complement strand
GTTCTATGATCTGAATTTTACAAAGTTTTGGACAGTCTATCTGTTGAAATGAAAGAAAAAATTGAAAATTTGTGTGATACATTAAGGGTCTATTCTACATACGCGATTGCATACTGGTTTACCTGCCAAATGGCCATTTTCGTACATTTTTGATTCTGAAATACTACTTATCTATTCCACTTGAAATTTGAAATATACACCTATAATAAGAATTTGAGAAACTTCATAGAAGGTTTTTTTGATTGAGTGATTATTTGTCGAGAAAAACGCAAAAATAAATTGGCTTTTGAGGAGGCCATATTTCACAACTTATAACTTTCTTATAAATTGGAATTTGAATTTTTAGTTCTGAACAAATCAAAGAGAAGTGTCCTATCTTCTTCATTTTCAAATTTCAAAAGTTTTCCTAAGAAACTCACGAAGAATTTCAGCCTCAAAAACGTCACTTTTTTAGCGTTTTCAATGTTCCTTCCCATATAAGTTCAGTTGTACTAAAAAAAAGAATCGTGTATGTGAAATACACCCTTAAATCCTTTCCATAAACTTTTGGGAATTCCTTTGAAGCGAGAAAATTTGAGGCTAGAAAATTTAAAACAATGCCTCACATTCTATCCTGATTCCAAATCAAAACCAAATACTATCTCTATGTGATTCCTATGCTGACTGTTCATCGTTAATTGAAGTTGTTGAAAATTCTCGAAAAATGAAAAATGTATTGAAACTGACATTTCGTTTTTTTCAACTGGTCTTAACAGCATCATAAACTACAGCTTCAAGTGAGCAGAAATTCAGCCAGCTAAAATTCATTTAAAATCATTTCCGAACAAAAATGGCAGATCAAAGATTAGATGGATTAATGTTGTTGGCCGCAGAAATAGATCTGACAGATAAAATCAAATTTAAAAAAACAATAGAAGTTTTTGCGGCATTAAAAAAAACGTAGAATTAGACTAAAAACTTGAACTGTTTTTTTAAGTGTGTTTCAGTAGGTGATTCTTTCTTCTTTTTTTTTTAACCACATTTTGGCACTTTGGAATTTTTGAGTCGAATCAGTTGGGAATTTTACAATTTTGCGCCCCCCCCTCCCCCGCGAAAAATGTCTTCGCTACGTCCTTGGTGTAATGAACATGTTATTGGTTTCAAAGTAGTAAAAATTGAGAGTAAATGAGCGGAATTTCCTTTCTTTATGAGGGAAAGGTTTGTGAAAAAGTACCTCAGTTTTTAATAAATAACTTTTCAATATATTCAATCAAGTACAATCTAGAATTTATGTTCTGTAAATCAGAAGCGAGAAATTATATGTACTCATGTCATAGATAACAGTGAGCCGTGACTCGTGGATCATTTGTAAATCATTCGTTATATCTTTCTATAAATTTTCCTTCTCCCTTATCGTCTTATTTTTATCGACAATTTATAAAATGGCGAAATAAAGTATTTATTAAATTTGTTCTGTGTATAGTCATTGGTGTAAGGTAGCGCTTACCTCTGCATATTCGAACTCGCTGTGGAATGCGTTAAAAAGTTCGTTACGTTTGAATGTCGAATGTTCCTGTTACAATTAAGCAAATGAAATCTTATTAGAGTTGTAATCTAGGCACTGACGCCTACATAAATTATGATCCTATGTCAATGTTGAAGATCAATTTATTAATCTAATAAGTAATTACTACGTCGTAAGTTGTCGATAAGAGTATTTCCATTCTATATAATTTTTAATCTACATACAAATGTATATTGTAGTGAAATAGCTGGTTTATATCTATGTATTACCTGTTCCCATAATGCCATATCTAGCTGTAAAATTGCATTATGAGAAATTTGTACGTCTTTATTAAACGTTAATGTCATTGAAAGGGACTTCGACGGTACTTACATTGTAACCTGTATAAGTAAGAATTGATTCACTGTCAGATCCGAGTATTTTTATGGAAGGTAATTGATGATATGCACATAGTATTATTTGTGCATTCCAATCCATTCTTTCTGTTACCAGTCGTACCATCAAATTTCGATATTCAGTGTTTCCACAAAGTATTACAAAGTACTCGGGTTCAGCAGCATCTAGTGGCAATTTCAAATTCTCATCTTTTATGTCTTTGAGATCTGCGAATGTTATTCGTCTCTCGTTGTATTTTTTGCTGTAAACCGCCATAACCAAGGGATCGACTGGAAAATAACCTAATAAAAGATCAAGGGATAATGCTCTGAAATTTTTTTCGCTGACTGTTGTTAAGAAAATTCAAATAAGTAATGGGCTTATTTACCTGCACCCGCTGGAATATCCACAACTATGGTCAATAGTACGGCGAGAGTAGAAAGCCGAGTAATAGGAGTCATTTAGATACCAGAATTCAATTAGTATTTCAAGTTACGTATTCAGAATAATCGCTTGTAACCGTCGAAGGAAGGAAAATCGAGTGTAATAGTTTCGCGAACACGTCTGAAATTTATGTAATGGTAATACGGTGTTTTCACGAATTTTTTGAAATTCGAACGTTTTCAGCTTATGCGTGTAAGAAACAATATTTACTCACGTGTTCTAAACACTGAGTCACAGTCTACGATGTTTGCGAGTGTTTGCATAGTTTAGGTGAATTATATGAAAATATGAGCTATTCAGGATGTTTTATATTTGTGTAGGTAGCACCTAACAAGTTGTATGGAGGTATATGACGTTTTAATTTTCCTACCTTCGCATTTTCGAATAAATGTTTTCATCGGGAATGAAAACCTGAAGATACTAGAGTATCTTAAAAGCGGAATTCACCTAATTATATGTTTTTGAAGAAAGTTATTCGAATAATTAATTTTTGTGCATGAATGAATAAATTGTATAAAATTCAAAAGTTCTACCGACTCCACTTACCCTAAATTTTATCAAATATCGTACGAAACATGACCTCACGTAATTCATTTTTATGACATAAAACTTTAAATCGTCTGAAGTCAGGTCATATTATGTTAGAACAGCTCTGAAAAAACAATAATTTCTGATGATTTCATCAAAAAAAACTTTACTTTATGTTAAAGTATTCTCTTCAAGGTCGACATGCTTTCGAGTTTTTCGTAGGCTTTGCCAATACCTGAAGAATTTGCTATGTACTTGAAGAGCTTTTACAGCAATGTATTTTGCCGGTTCAACGTTTCTAGGGAAACTGATAATTCATATTTGAAATTGTTGATAAAAATGAATATCAAACATTTTTCAATGAATCGTTCGCGAACGACTCGCTTGTGATGTAAATTTTAAACAAAATAATAGCATCTCTAAGTGAATCGTTTACGAACAACTCATGTTTTTCAACATTTATCTATATTTTTCCAGTGAATCGTTCGTAAACGACTCACGTTTGTATTATTTTTTTTTAATGAATCGTTCGCAAACCACTTATGTTCAACTCACACAATCTTTTTTTGAATCAGCTCACGTTCTAATGAATTAGAGGAATGTGATCATTTATACGCCGGGTGTCTAACTGATTTTAACACACCCGAGCGCGAAATTCGCTTTCAGGAATAAAATATCAACAGGTAATGAATTATTTAAGAGTTTGTTAACTTAAATTCTATGATTTAAATAATTTTTTACTGGTTATTTAATTTATTTAAATTCATTTCTTGAGGGGCAAACAAATTTTTCTTTCATGATGATTTGATTGTGGATGACTTTTGTACTCATTATTCAAAACAAGAAAGTTCAAGTAAAATGTTTACCTATCTACATTATTGAAGGAGCTATGAGAGATTTAACTAAAAATTTTCGTAGCTCCTTCAATAAGCAGATAGGCGAAAATTCCAAATACCTTTTTTTGTTGTTAATGGTGTATTCGGTGGAAATCCGCAATCAAATCCCTTCATTATCTTTCGTGCACGTGTAATGATGATAGCAGCGGTGTATTTCCCTACAAACCAAACCAAGCCATGGCTTGGAGCGGCAAAATTTTAGGGGCGGCATTTTTTGAAGGAAGGTAAAAAAAAGAGGAAGAAAATAAAGAAAGAAAGAAGAAGAAGAAGAAGAAGAAGAAAGAAAAAAACTGTAGGCCTACACTAAACATTCCGCACTTTTAGGGTGATTTGGGATAGCAGATAACCAGATATTTTGGTAGCATAAGCTGTACACCGCTCAACCCACCAACCGCGCGTATACACAGTAATGAAATAAATATAGGGCTACTATTCTCTTTTTTTTTTTTTTACAAAAAATATGCAGTGCAAAAGAAAAATTTTTCTTCATCCTCAATTTTCATTCCTGGTTCTGTCGCGAGGTGAAAACTAAGAAACGTAGAAATCAGTAACAATCATTATTCAGAAGAAAAAAAAAGTTGCTATCGTTCCTATAACTCGGAGCCTTAGGGGCGGAAGGTGACACTTGGTTTGTAGGCGGCAAAACCTTAAATCCGCCGCTGGATGATAGTCTGTGGATATGAAAACTAACGTACTTAATGAGAAAATTTGTTGTTCTCGTGATTTGCTATGGTGAAGTTGATGGAGCTTTCAAATTTTCCAATATAATTACTCTGTTGTAATCCAAATAGGTAAAAATTCTGTATGATTTCTTCACATAAATACATGTACGTATGATGTAATAGTTCTATTGGACACTCTTTCAGTGCGATGAAATTTTCAGATCATTCTATTCCTATTAACGTACGTCAGTCTCAATGGAAGATATGGCATTTAGAAATTTCGATCGTAGAGGAACGTGAAAGATTTCAAATTACCCGAGAATCAATTTATTTCAATTAGAAAAAATTTTACTCTCACTAGGTGGCTGTTCACATAGCAAATTCAAAGACGAAATTTAACTTCGTGAAAATATTTGTATTTATGCATATTAAAATTAATAAGGGTTGAATATATTAAATATTTTGATAAAATTTGAAAACAAAAATAATGATTGATCATATAATTACATTTGATTAATTAATGATGAAATCAATCTTCAATACATTCTTATCGAATTACCATGTTAAAATTAATGCAACGTACTTAATATGTAACGAATAAAATCAATAATTATAAATTTATAATACTTGAGAGAATAAAACTTTTACAAATTATTAAATAACCAATAGTACCTAACGCGTTCCTAATTAAAATTAATCTCTGCTCAAGTATTGTAATTATGGGTGTGTACAATATGAACAATTTTTTTTTAAAACCTTCAATCACCATAGTATGTGATGTCAGTACTTATTTTTCCTTTTCTTACAATCATAAAAGTTGAAGAGGTAGAATGGTAGAAGTATGAAAACATACGTGTTCACTTGCTTCATTAACATTTAAATGTGAACGAAACGTGAAACTCCTGTTCTGTTTCTCAGATGAGGAGAAGGAAGAAGTTATTTTTGAGGAAATATTGAGGTGTATTTTAAAGCAAAAATGTCAAGTTTTGGGAACTTTCGTGAGAAAAAATCGTTTCATTGTTGAATCCGAAATAGCCTGAAGTAGGTGCACATTGGATACAATCTATTTATCTTTCGTTTTTGGAAATTTCCAAATTGTTGTTTATGAGACCTTGCACCAATAGTGTAATTATATTTACAAAACTTATAATTTTAATTATAGGAATGATATATAAATGTATTATGTATGCTTGGTTTCATTTAAACTTGATTTATTAGTGAAAAAAACGAATTTAATTTATAAAAAATTTCTATTAATTAACATTAAAATGATCATAGTTGGATGTTTCAGAGTTGTAAACTATTAACGTAAAAAGTAGATACATTTTTCTAATTTTCTGCAGGGCGTAGCCGAACTGCTAACCAACTATTGTTCTATTGTTCTGATGATTAATGATGCAAAATAGCCGAACTGCTAACCAAAGGGATGAAAATATGCAAATTCAATAAAAAGTGACCTAACTCCTAACCATGGGTAAAGTGAACGATGAACAGAACGACTGAATCTCTATTTCAATTGACTTTTAAGAAGGTCAGTCATTTTTCTGCTGGATGTGGATAGTGTTGGTCGATATTAAATCCAAATATACGTTTCGGTAAAATTATATTCAAAAATAGAAAAACTATCTGATAGGTATCTTATAAAACACGGATAAAATGGTAATAAAAATAGCTGACTAGCCTTGTCGAATTTACGATATCATAACATAAAATACAAAATGGTTCAACTTATTTTTTAAAGTGCAGAAACAAAAACTGAACAAAAAAATCAAATACCACTACCTTGAAATCTGTAACCCATTATATCTTTGAAACGCGAAACCTTGGAATATTTCGTTCACTAAAATGAATCGTACTTGGTTCAACTCGGTTTGGTTGGGAGTTCCGTCATTTTAAAGTCTATTGTTAAATGTGTCAGGAAACAACAGGGGATAAGTCTTGGTTAGCAATTCGGAAACGCCGTTTCTGCAATGAAATAAATTAAATTGAAAAAAAAAACACACCCGGTTCCTATTTAATTTTTTTCTAATAACTCCAAAATGATTTTATTCTTCCTATATTTGTTGTTGACAAATGAAATCATTTTACTGATAATTTCATTAAATCTAATGAATTTACAACAGCTAAGAAAAAAAAAAAGTAAGCATCCATGCCGCATTACTGGAGCTGAGTTTTTAACTGGGGCTTGTTTTGATTTAGTAATAACCTTGCTTAACCGTTCATCACTACAGGCCACACCCAATACCAAGTCTGAAAACCCCTACCCTATTCTTTCCAAAAACACTTAAGAAGTTCAATTTGGCACAAATGTAGTATTTCTTGCCATGAAATAATCATGCGAACACATATTTCTCAAATTATGACTATTTGAGGGTCCTCAAATTATCTTCAAGTTTTGTAAATCCGCCATTTTGGATGCATTTTAACTCAAATTTAGGTGGTTATATTCTGGTCACAAACTAATCCTACACACAAAGTTTGACCATTCTTGGCCGATTTGGTGATGAGATATGGAAGATTCATGAAATTTCCTGCAGCAATTTCCCCTCCAAAAGCCGTTTTTTGCTCTAACTCCCCTCCAAAATCACTGAGGAAGCTAAAATCAAAATACGTTTGTCACTTGGGCTCATTTTATCATATGACACAGCAATAAAAAATTTTCGACCCCTCCTGTACCCCACCACTATTTTAGGTTGTAACCCCGCCTTCCCCCTCCAACATCATGTATGGAAGTGAATTCGGGATATAGTATACAACTTATCCCCAATAACCATATGAATTCATATTAATTACATTTTTACCAACTTGAGGCTCCTCAAGCTCTACTCAAAATTTTGATAATCCGCCATTTTGAATCCATTTTGATCCAAATTCAAGAGGTCATATTGTGGTCACCAACTAACCTCACACACAAAATTTGACCTCTTTAACTTGATTTGGTGGGGAGATATGGAAGATTCAAGAAATTTCATGACTCAAAACTTCCTCAAAAAGCCGTTTTTTGATCTAACTCCTCTCAATATGCACTTAAGAAGCTGAAATTTGGATATGTTAGTATCCGTGACTCACTCTTTCATATGAAATCAAAAACGAAAAATTTGAGCTATTTGCCCTTCTCCAGCCCCCCTCAAAATTTGAGTGATCCGCCATTTTGAAATTTATCGAAAAAACAAAAAAACTATTTTTGCGTATTTGCAAGAAGAGTTCCTCACCGAATTTTGAGCGAATTTTATCCACACCCGCCTGCGCAAAGTGAGTGACACAAAAAACGCAATTTTCTCAAAAACAGGTTTTTGCTAACTCGCCTCAAAATGCACTTAGGAAGCTGAAATTTAAATATGTTGGTGTCCGTGACTCACTCTTTCATATGAGATCAAAAACGAAAAATTTGAGCTATTTGCCTCTTCTCCAGCCCCCCTCAAAATTTGAGTGATCCGCCATTTTGAAAGTTTTCGAAAAAACAAAAAAATACTTCTGCGCATTTTCAAGAAGAGTTCCTCACCAAATTTTGAGCGAATTTTATGAATACTCGCCGGCGCTACGCGTGGGGGAAAAATATATATACCAAAAAGTTGGACATTTGCCAGATGATTACAAATGGTCTGAAACGCAAAGATTTGAAGACCTCCCCCTCCCCCGACCTTCCCTTCCCAAATCAGGTAGGCTGTAATAGCTATCGTTTTGTTAAAAACTCAGCTTAAATAATTGAAAGAGAACTTTAAAATTGTCGTACTAGAAGCGATAATAATTCCAATAGAGGTAAATGTACGTACAAAAATACGACAGCATGGCCTTACCAGAATCACTATTTTATGTAGCCTGTTTGTTTTCATTCATTTCTGATGTAACGGAGATGGTCTTTTCACTACCTTTCTGGAATGATGGATTCTTCAAGTTGAGAGGGTTTTCAACTCTCTTGGTGAAGGGAGAAATTCGTAATGTTCGTCGTATTTCGTCATCCGTTACACAGTAATACATAGTGCCAATATCATTATTATTTTCATCGTTGTCCCACTTAGGCAATCCTAAATTTTTTATGCGTTCTTCATGTTTGCAAATCCTTTTAGTTTCTGTGTTATGAATGACTGCCAAAATCGTATAGTTGTATGTCCAATCACCACGATAAGTAATTTTCTTCCACACTATTGAAGGAATTATTGTTTGGTTTGGCTTATCTCCTTTAAATGAAAGTTCCTTTTTGGGAGTATATGTTCCACTTTCGACCTGAACTTCATTTATAACCTGAAATTATTTTCAACAATTAATTTTTCAATTAGTTGAAATTGTAGCGTAAGGGGTAGATGTAGTTGCTTGAAATTTGTATTAGACACTAGTGAGCTTACATCGGCGACGTATCGTATGAAATTTTCTATTGTTTCCAAGCTCTTTTTAGCCTTTTCATGTAACAGTAAGTAATTCAAGTAGATACATGTCGCTTTAGTTGCGTATGTACCCTTGAAATCCTGCATTGGTACTAACTGTCGCCATTTGTAATGAAGTACTTGTATGTTATGAAGTGTATCCAATCTGTATTCTTTATTTTTTTCTGTGAATGTTTTGAGTCTTATTTCTTCACATTTTTCTTCGTTTTTGTCGGAATGCATGTGAGCTTTTATCGTATGTTTTATTGATTGAGGTACGTTGTATTTGTAGTTATATTCTATGTATAAATATTGCATAAGGTAGTAATTCTGAAATTCAATGGAAAAAAATTAATAAGTTCACAAATCATCTTTGTAAATTTAGTATCACCTTCTCTCCATCCAAAACGCTTTCAAAATCCATATTATTCTATAAGTTTTCCTTCTCCCTTATCAGCTTATTTTAATCGACAATTTATAAAATAGCGAAATAAAATAGTTGTTAGATTTGTTCTCTGTGTAGTCAATGGTATAAAGTAGCGCTTACTGGTGGATATCTGAATTCCGTATGGAACGCTTTGAATAGTTTGTCATATTCAAATTTTGAATTGTTCTGTCACAATAAGTAAATAAAATCTTATTAGAGTTGTAATCAAGGCACTGACGCCTGCATAAATTACGATGCTAAGCGAATGTTGAAGATCAATTTGTTAATCTAATAAGTAATTACTACGTCGTAAGTTGTCGATAAGAGTATTTCCATTCTATATAATTTTTAATCTACATACAAAATAATGTATATTGTAGTGAAATAGCTAGTTTATATCTATGTATTACCTGTTCCCATAATGCCATATCTAGCTGTAAAATTATGAGAAATTTGTACGTCTTTATTAAAAGTTAATGTCATTGAAAGGGACTTGGATGGTACTTACATTGTAACCTATATACGCAAGAATTGATGTACTGTCAGCTGTGTACGTTTTTATGTTAGGTAATTGATGATATGCACATGGAATTTTTTTTGCTTCCTCGCCCATTTTTTCTGTTACCAGTCGTACCATCAAATTTCGGTTATCAGTTTTTCCACATAGTATTACAAAGTACTCGGGTTCAGCAGCATCTAGTGGCAATTTCAAATTCTCATCTTTTATATCTTTGAGATCTGCGAATACTATTCGTCTATCGTTGTATTTTTTGGTGTAAACCGCCATAACTAATGGATCTACTAGAAAATAAGTGAATATAAGATTAAATGGTAATTACTGAAATTTTTTTCGCGGAATATTTTGAATAAAATTCACATAAATAACGGGCTTATTTACCTTTATCCGCTTGACTATCCACGACTACGCCCCATAATACAGCAAAACAAGAAAGCCAAGTAATAGGAGTCATTTAGATGTCAGAATTCGATTATATCAAGTCACACGTATTCAAAATATGTAATTGCTAGTAACCAGCAACGTAACGAAAATCGAGTGTATTGGTTTCTCGAACACTTCTGAAATTAATGTAATGGTTCGATTTCGGCTTAATACGGCTTTTTCGCGAATTCGTTGAAATTCGAGCGTTTTCAGCGTATGCGTGTAAGGAACAATGTTTACTCAAGTGTTGGAAGTACCGAGTCATAGTCAACGATATTTGCGAGTTTATGTGTAGTTTAAAAGAACATAATTCACCTAAACTACGTAAAAACTCGTAAACATCGTTGACTATGACTCAGCACTTCTAACACATGAGTAAATATTGTTCCTGATCCGCATACGCTGAAGTCAAATCATTACACGAATTTCAGACATGTTTAAGAAACCAATACACTCTTTGACTATATACCCCTGGACCGTTCAGACTGTAAAGAAAAATTCTGTCGATATCAAGTGTGCATCTGCGCATGCGCGAGTTAAAGATAACAACAGGAACAGCTGATACCAGTTGAACTTGTTATACTCGAAACTCGAAATAATATTGATAACTTCGAACTCGCGCATGCGCAGACGCATTTTGGTTTGAGAGCGTTCACTTGATACGGACAGAAATTTACGCTATTCTAAACAATGAGTTCTAGCGGTCCAGGGGTATATAGTCAAAGATTACACTCAATTTTCCTTCCATCGCTGGTTGTAAGCGATTATTCTTAATACGTGTAACTTGAAATAATTGAATTCTGACACCTAAGTAACTCCTATTTGTTGGCTTTCTTGTCTCGCCATATAATAGGAAATTGTCGAGGATACTCATGCAGATGCAGATGAATAAACCCATTGCTTATTTACAATAATCAGCGAAAAAAATTCCGGTACATTATCCTTTAATCATATCTTCGCCTATTTTTCAAAATCAATCATATGACGCGGTACCTCATTCAGGAAGAGTAAGAGTGAATTATGTCAAGGTGGATACTTTTTTTTTTCACTAATCGTATCATTGTTTTAAATCTTTAAATGTGACTGGTACCTTTGTGAGCTGGAACAGGGAGGAGGGAATATTATAATTATTACTATCTCTGATATCTTAACTGTACAAAACTTTGCCGACATTCTTTTTTTTGTATGTAATATGCATAAATAGCGATGTCGAATCTTGGAAGAAGACTGGTACCTCGGTTGAATCATACGAGTCTAGAATTACTTTTTCTCTCGAGTAGTGAACGAAATTTTTCCTAAATGCGGGAGAAAAGCGCTCGTTTGAGACCCGGGCGATTAGCGAGCGGGAGGTAAAGTAGCACTTTCCTCCCGCAAGTATGAAAAATATTTTTCTGCAAAGTAGTAGCATGACTAATAACGAAATTTAGTATTACTTTGTAGAAATACAGCTGTTTATTTGACATTCGTAGGTTACATTCTGTTGCCGATTTCCATTCCCGGTAAGTTTTAAATTGTAACGAAAAAGTAGTGCACCGAAAAAGAACTTAGGAATGCCCTAAGTGGGTGGGTGGGGGCACTTAAAGGGTGAAAAATTTAGTCCCATTAAGTACTTGCGAGGGAGACATTGGTTTTTTCGATAATGAATATCTCAAAGATGAAAATTATGCTATGTCTTCAACCCCAATTTTGATGAGTGACGTACTAGTCCCCTTCAAAGATGTGGCATTTGCATCTATTATCTATATGAAAAAGGAAAAAGTCAACGATGTTTTCAAAATTTTGCGTAGTTTGGGTGAATCATATAAAAATAATAATTGTTTAGGTTGTTTTACATTTGTGTAGGTAACACCTATCAAGTTGTATGGATGTACATTACGTTGTCATATATTTTCTTACCTTCGCACATTTGAACGAATTTTTTCATCCGGAATGAGAAGAATTGAAGGACCTATGAGAATCATAAAAATTGCAAAAAATTCGTATCTCCTTCAATATCATAGATAGGCAAAAATTTCAAATAACTTTTTTTATTGTTGATAATCAGTACTGTAGAAATCTCCATTCAGATCACCGAATGATGAGGATCAGTTGCCCTTGCATTATTTTTGGTACGCATGTAGTCATTGTAGACTGTTGATGGGGTGGGGGAATGATACAAATGTCCTTTTGTAGCTGATTTGACTGCGGATTGGTTTTGTGAACATTACCAAAAATAAAAATTTTCATGTAAAATTATTGCTTATCTACGATATTGAAGGAGCGATACGAGATGCTAGAATTGAAAGCTGTTGAAGTTCTTTCAATATAATAGATAGGCAAAAATTTTATGTGAACTTTTCTATCGTAAATAATGACTATGAGAACAATGGTCAATCAAAGGATTGAAGCACAGAAATGATTTTCTCTTCTGTCACCCTTGGTGTACTTGCAGCCATGTCAGATGATTGAGCAGGGGTAAACCAATTTCCCATTTCATGATGATTTGATTATGGATTACTTTTGTACTCATTATTTACAACCAACAAGTTCATGTAAAATATTTACCTGACTACAGCATTGAAGAAACCATTGTATTTTATGATATAATTTCTTATTTTCATGATTTACTATGTAGAAGTTGATGTGAAATGCCTATCTAGTGTATCGAAGGGGTTGGAGTTTTCAAATTTTCTAACATAATTGCTTCTTTTATAATCCAAATAGGTAAAAATTCTGTGTGATTTTTTTACATGAATAGATATACATGTAATGTAATAGTTTTTTTTAGACACTCTCATACAACAATGAAATTTTCAGTTCATTTTATCGATATTTACGTGAGTCGCTGTCTATGAAAGATGTGGCATTTCGAAACTTTGATCTCGGAGTAACGTAATAAATTTCAAATTACCTGAGAATCAATTCTTTTGAATTATCCAAAAGTTGAAATCTTATTTTGGCTGTTCTTAGCAAATTCAAAAAAGAAATTTAAATTTGTAGAAATATTTGTGTTATGCCCATTAAAATGAATAAGCGTTGGAAATATCAAATATAATATGTATATTGAAAAAATTCAAAAATAAAAATTATTACTCATCATATAGGTATCTGCATTTAATTAATTGATAATAAAATCAATCTCGTACCCTAATTCATTCTTATCGAAGTAGGATATTGAAATTGATGTAACTTACTTAATATGTAACAAATAAAATCAATATGAATTTGAAATATCGATGTTTACAATAATGGATATTTTGAAAAATTATTTACATTTATAAAACAGCACCATCTCCTGCGGGGGCTCTCGTGTCTACATTAATTTCAATACTTATTGATAAATAACTACATGTAGCCCCCCCCCCCGGGGGGGAATAAAACTTTTTCAAATTAATAAGTAACAAATCCTACGGAACGCGATCTTAATTAGAATTATACCCTGCTCAATTATTCTAATCATGGAGTGCGAATTTATGTACAACATGAACAATTCTTTTTCAATCTTAAATCATCGCAGTATTTGATGTCGAACTTGTTTTTTTTTTGCAGGTATGAAATTTGGATAGATAGAACGGTAGAAGTATGAAAGCGCACATGCTCACGTGTTTCATTAACATTTAGATGTGAACAAAAGGTAACACTCCCATCTTCCTCAGGTGAGGAGAAATTTAGGGATTAGTGGTAGATATCGTTTATTTTAAGGAAGTTAAGTTGAAGGCAAGTACATTAGTATATGCGGATTTTTCGATGGGGTTATTTTTGATAAAATATTAAATTGCAAAAATATGTGTCCAGTGGGTGGGCGGAAATGCGCATTACCTCATACTTGAATTTTTGGACCTTCCAAAAAGAGATAACGTAGTTATGAAAATTATGAAATTTTCAAAACGATGAATTTGCGCGTAATTAAATATTTTTTGCGTTCTAAAATCATATTTCGTGGTCTGAAGACTAAAAAAATTTACCCTTTTTGCCTATTTTGAAAATGAACGACGACTTTTTAATGCTAAACATTATGATAAGGTCATTTTGAAGCAAAAATGTCATTTTTGGGAAGTAAAAATCGACCATATTCGCATTAGTGAATCCGAAATAGCATAAATTAAGCCCACACTGTGCACAACCACATATATATCTTTCGTTTTTGAAAATATGCAAAAATGTTGCTTATGAGGCCTCGCAACAAAAGTATATCGTTACTGAACTAGTAGGTAGGTGTTTAGAAATGCTATATAATATACATGTATGTATGTATGGGTGTGTTGACAAAATATACTTTTTGAGGACATTGCGTAAACTCCTCACAGTAGGTTTGGGGACTTTTTACGTTTTGGGGACTTTTGCCAGGTCCCCAAAACGTTTTAACCACTTTTTCGTGCTCTACGAGTCAAACTGTTCATGAAAAATTTCAGAAAAATCGATTTCGGGCTCAGTCCCCAAAACGTCGGTCTCGTGCAACTTTTTTTTTTGTGTAAGGTATACACAAATTGTTACACCCTACCAGACACCTTGCATACTTTTCCATTACTTTCTGAGGACTTTCATAATTTAGTTGGCAAAATATTCTTTTTGGGTACATTCCAATGCGACGTTGCCACTACTCCTTCAAGTCTTTCCATAAAATCCTCGTTAACGTTTTGAGGACATTTACGTGTGTGTCCTGTACACACACCCAATAGTACCCAAAACGTTAGTGAAAAGTTTAAATACACACACTTAAAAGTACCCAAAACGTTTTTAATGTATTTATATACAAATAACATCAAGGTAAACTTTTCGTGTACTTTTTGAGTACTAACTATAATGTGTGTTTAAACTTATTACCGACGTTTTGAGTACATTTAACATTAAGAAAAACTTTTCGCATACGTTTTGAGTACAATAATGGTTTACACACATTACAACACGTGATAGCCTTTCTAGTGGAGGGGGGATGTGTCTAGACAGCGTTTTGCAATTATCATGGCGTGCGTTTAAACTCAGCGTGTGTATAAACTCATCATGTGTATAAACTCATCACCAACGTTTTGAGTACATTTAACATTAAGATAAACTTTTCGCCCACGTTTTGAGTACAATAATAATTTATACACTTTACACCACGTGATCAACAAAACCACGAAAAAAAGTGAAGAAAACATCCGCATCATCGTCTTATAGGAGAGTTACGATTAAACGCCCTTGGAGCGATGCTGAAAATGAAATCATTAACACATGGTTTGGTTTACATATTAAAAACAGGCAAATATACTTACCACCAAAAGCGTTAGTAGAAAAGTTCATTGCAGAAAACGCCAGCATCTTACAAAATAGGACTTGGTGCAACGTTAAGGACAAAGTTAGGAATACGTTTCCAAAATAAATTTTAGTTTTTTCGCTTTGCACCATTCTTATAAGTTAGTTGGCAAATTAATTTTTAAAAAGATTTGGTTGCAAAGGATTATTTCACTCGAAAGAATTGTTTTTTTTTTTTTTAGTTAGCTCATAGAGCATTTCGTTTTTTATCTGTAAGTTAGCTGATACAGCATAAGTTTTCAGGGTGTCTACCAGGTCGCTAAAGTCGCAAAAAAGTTGCAATTTTGATTTTTACTAAAAATCCCCAAAAAGTCCCTAAAAATAGTCCCAACTTTTAATTTTAAAAACTTTTCGTGTTGTATTCAGTTGTAACACTGTACTTTATTCAGTTGTGGTAATAATCAGTAATAATCCGTAAATAAAATCAAAAATTGTCCATTTCAAAACTTCAAAAAAGAATGAAAAAGTGTGAACTTTGTTGGAAAATCCGATTTTGAGAAATTTGGAGGAGGGGGGTTGGGGTTAATGAAAAAAAAGGTCGCGAAATAAATTTTGGTAGGCACCCTGCTTCTTTATCCGTATGTTAGTGAAGACATTAGCTGATACAGCATTATTTTTTTTATGCGTTCGTTCGCTGACACAGCATTTTGTTTTTTATCCATACGTATATACTTTCATTCAATAAATTTTATTTGAAAATACAGTTTTATTGATGCGTTTGGTCTAAAACAAATGCGGACATGTTGCGTTTAGACGCATTTTATCAACTTTTATCGCAGTTTTCTACCATTGAAACTCATTTTAGTGTTCTGCCAATGCCACCACTAAATAGTAAATTATGAAAAGTATTATAAAATGGAATAATAAATTTTTAAAGTTTCACTTTATCTATATCAACTGATATAAATTAATTTTATCAAGAATTAAAGTTGCCGAGTAAATTAGAGTAATTTTAATAAAAAGTTAAATAAAGTACATAATTTTGATAATTAACTTTTAGAATGCTTAGGAAATGAAATAATTGAGTTTTTTTTTTTAATCAAACAAAAAGCAACGAAAGAAATTAATATAGTTCAAGTTTTCTTTTTCGGTAAGAGAATTTGGTACTGAGGGGTGTAAAAATCAGTAAGTCGCACATTATAATCGTATTTATGCACTATCAAGTCTTCTACTACTGCTTATAAATAAATTAGTAAGTTATAAAAAAAAATTATTTTACTTACCTGTTCAAAGACCTTAGTACTCGCTATTTCATCAAATAATTATTAGTATAAAATAGTGGCAACGTCGCATTTAAAGTCCTCAAAAGGTAAACATTAAACTTATTATACACACAAAAAAAGTACTCAAAACGTAAGTGAAAAGTTTACATACACACATGAAAAGTCCCCAAAACGTCAGTGATACATACAGAATGTACACACGACATACACAAGAAAATGTCCTCATAAGACACCTGAAAAGTTTACGAAGAAAAGTGTGTGTAAAGCAAATCTGGTGAAGCGGAAATGTTCAGCTACTCGGAGGTGTGGGATAAAGCTGACGAGCAACTTCCTAAACCTATTAGAAAGGGTAGTTGCAAATGTCCTCAAAACGTCGTTGAAATTTTTGCGTCCTCAAAAAGTATATATTGCAAACAAGGGTGTATGTATGTATGTATGTATGTATGTATGTAAACTTGGATTATTAGCGAAAGAACTGAATTTAATTATTGGTGAACAAAGAGAGGATGAAGCAAATGATATAATTATAATCTATCATGTCTCTGCTTCACGAAACTCTGTCAAAAATTTTATTTTATTTTTTTTAATTTAATTGATAATAGATTCAAATATTGCATCTTTGAAGGATGGGGGACATTACATAATTTTCATTTCTGAGATATGCTTTATCGGAAAAATCAATGTTGCCTCTACCGCAAAGAAGTACTTGAGAGACCAAATTTTGACCATTCAAGAGCCCCCCCCCCCTCATTTGAAGTTGGGGACATTACACATTTTCAGTTAATAAGAGTTTTCGTGAGCTTATTGTTCGTGGATTACTTTTTTTGCCACATTTTGAATTGAATAAGTTGATTTTCCAGATAACTTTTCGGCGCACTGAAAGTAGGCTATAGACTCTACTTTTTTCCTTTGCAATATCATAGATTAAGCATACATAGATAGCCCACGGTGTATACAAATTTATTACTCATAAATGTTGAAAAAAAAAGCCATCAAGTTTTTTATTAATATCTAGGAAAAGAATTGAGTTAGAGTGTTCGGAAATGGCTTATTCGAAAGAGCTTGACATTTTATACATGATTTAGTTTTAAAGTCATATTGCTATCGATGTGAGTCTCGAGTTATTTTAATAATACTAATTCATTTTTCAGAGCCCTTTCTGTGAACGAGCTGTAGTACTGAAGATAAGTTTGACTTATTGCTTGCTTTTTTGCAAATATCTCAAGAAAAAATATAAATGGAAAGTTTACAAGTAGCTCATTTGAAAGAACATGAAATTCTGGATATGTTTCACTTATGAAAAACAGTTGTCATTGATTCATTTTTTGAGATAATTCATAGTAAAGTAAAAAAAATCGTTTTTCGAAATTAATTTAAAAGGAAATTGATAACAGTAACTTTAGAAAAATTATTTTATTTTGCATCTCAATCTCTTTGAAATGAGCCGTTAGAAAACTCTCCATCTTGAATAGTTTCCAAGATATTAGCAAAAAACGATTCCAGCTCAGTTTTTGAATGATAAAAATTTAACAAACTGTGTACTATGTATGTATGTATGATTAATCTATGGTAATATTGAAAAAAAAAATTGTTAATAATTTTTCAATTATGATGAAGGGAGCGGCGTATGTATTCGTTTATAATATTCATAAATTACTGAATGATGCCAATTTCTACGAAAGATCTCTCGAATGAAAAAATTTATTTTCTATGGGAAAACTGAATTCAATCCAGCAGTTTTCGATTTGACGTTTTATCGTGGCCCCATTTCGGAAAAATTCCCTTGTAATGATGTATACGTAAGTGATGGTTTTCGATGACGTTGATTTCTAATTTGATAAGCATTTTTAATTTGAGCATTTCACTCGTGCAATTTTGGAAAAATTAATGTTTTAATAATGTATACTTATGTATATATGTATAACTTTATTTAAACTTGAATTGTTAGCGAAGATAATTTCTATACTTGTTATCAACGAATGAAATCATTTCACAGATAATTTCATCAAAAATAATGAATTTACAATAGCTAAGAAAGGGAAAACTGAAAAAAAAAAACTTGAATTGTCCTACAAGATGTAATAATAATACTAATAGAGTACAAATCTACTTGCTAAAAAGCCACTTCACAGGATGAAAAATTTTGTTTACGATACTATTTGATGTATCCTGTTTGCTTTTCTCTATTTTTGATAATACGTCAACGGTTTTTATTCTATCACCTTTTACGTATGGTAGATGGTTCAAGTCGAAACGTTCTAGTCGTATTTTTTCATTTTTATATTCATCTTCATGTGTTTCTTCAATATTATCAGTGCGAAAGCCTAATAGATTCCAGGTGTCTTTTTCGAAGAAACAGTAGTACATATAGCCAATATCATCTTCATTTTTCGTGTTGTACTCAGGCCACCCAACTTGGTTTTGGAAATTACTACAAATCCTTTCAGTTTTTCTATTATGGATGACTACCAAAACTGTGTAGTAGTCAGTCGAACTACTCTGATGAGTTATTTTTTTCCATACTATTGAGGGAATCATTGTTTGGTTTGGCTCATCTCCTTGAAGTAAAACTTTCTCTTCTGGGGTATATGTTCCAGTTTCGACGCTAACTTCATTTATAACCTGTAATTATTTTTAAAATTTGGTCAGAATTGTAGTGTAATAGGTATAAATTTAGTGTGTTGAAATTTGTGTAAAACACTAGTGTACTCACATCGGCGATATCTCGTATGAAATTTTCAATGTTTATTAAGCTCTCGATAGCGTCTTTATGTAACAGTAAGAAATTGAGGTTGGTACATGTCGCATTAGCTACGTTTATATCCCTGAAATCCTGCATGGGTACCAACTGTCGCCATTGGTAATCAGGGACTTTTATATCGTATAGTGTATTCGATAGGGGTTCCTCATAATCGTTATTAATTATAGTTAATCTTATTTCTTTACAATCTTTTCCGTCAATGTTGGAATGCATGTGAACTTTTACCGTATGCTCTATTAACGCAGGTATGTGGTATTTGCGGTGATATCTTATATTCAAAAATCCTATTGAGTTGTCATACTGAAATTTATTAGAAAAAAATTAATACATTGACAAATCATCTTTATAAATTTAGTATCATGTTTTCTCATTTGAAACGCTTTCAAGAGCCATTTTAGTTGAATGAATGAATTATATTTGGACAAACTGAATTAACTTTGTACTTATAGAAAGAGCTGTAGAAAATAAATTATATGATTGTAGAGGTTCATGAAGATCATTAATCTTTGAATTGGCTTGTAACGTAATTTTTTTTCTCGTTAATCGATAGAAGAAAAATTTTGAATGTAAAAAACCGCATTCAGTTTCAGCAACTCTACTCTTGGGTATATAGAGTGAAAAATTCTGTTTTAAAAAAGTTGCTAAATTTAATGAGTGTATGGATGACTCACTAGTTGGAACTGTTCTATGCTGGCATAAGAAGGTATAACGAAATGTGTGTTGATGTCACTTGAAATTTCTCATCTTAGCATAGGGTTTAGAAAACTTTTATAGTAAATTTTATCTGCTTTCCAGTGGTGTTATGAAAAAAAATTATTTTTCTAAGTATGTCTGATGTTATGACCTACAACCTCTTCAAAGTTGACAAACATTACTCCAAAAAAATAGGGTTTTCAAAATTTATTCGAAAGTTACTGATTGCATAGTGCATACCGAAAACTTGAGAAAGTCGAAAAATCGAAAAAATTGGAGGAACAAAAAAGAAAAAGACAGGGACGTACCGAAAGAGGGGAGGGGTAAGCTTCCCTCCTTGGCTTTTGAAAAGTTGGTAAATTTGGAGTTTTAGAGTAAAGATGGTAAACTTGACCAATTGCGCGGTATTATTACAGCTATTTTTAAATGTTTTGAAGACTAACAAGACTGTGATGACATACATCGTATTTAATATCTTATTTTCGTGTAGCGAAAAAAAAAAAAAAAAAAGGTCAACAGTTGGTAAAATTGTAAAATTAGTTGAAGATTTTTGGTTTTCTTTCCCCCCCCCCACCCATAAAAGAATGTCCTCGATACGCCCCTGGAAAAAGACCGAGAATATAATGATACTCAAGTATTAGAAAGGATTCAAAAATGAAGTAATGAAATTTTGAGTTTCAAAATGAAAGAAAAACGAAAGAACATTCAATCAAAAAAAAAAAAAAAGAAGCGTAAGCAGGCATATTACATTACTGGGTCTGAGTTTTTAAGTAGGGCTTGTTCAGATTTACAAATAACATGGTTAACCTCTTCATGTCTATAGTCCACGCCGATTAACATTGTTAAAATCCACCATTTTGGATCAGTTTTGAACCGAGTCGAAGATATCATATTCTGGTCATCAACTAACCTTACACACAAAGTTTGACCTTTATACGTTAATTTAATGAAGAGATATTATGGAAGATTCATAAAATTTTCAACAACAATTTCCCCCCAAAAGCATTTTTTTGCTCAGACTCCCCTCCAAATGCACTTGGGAAGCTGTAATGAAGGAAGGTTGGTCACTTGTACTCATTTTGTCGTATGACTCCACTATAGAAAATTTTCGACATCTCTTGTCCCCATCCTATTTTGAGGTCCATAACCTCTCCATCTTCCCTCGAACATCATATGTGGAGGCAAATTGAAGATACTTCTTATTACCAATAATCATACGGGTTCATATTATCAATATTTTTACTAATTTGAGTCTCCTCAATCTCTACTCAAATTTTGATAATCCGTCATTTTGCATCCATTTCGATTCAAATTCAAAAGCTTATATTCTGGTCGCCAACTAAAAGTTTGACCTCTCTAGGTTGATTTGGTGAGGAGATATGCAAGATTCAAGAAATTTCATAACCTTAGAACTTCCTCAAAAAATTGGTTTTTGCTTTAACTCCCCTCAGATTGCACTTAGGAAGCTGAAATTTGGATATATTGGTGTCTGTGACTCACTATTTCATATGAAATCAAAAACAAAAAAATTGAGTTATTTACCGTTCCTCCAGCTCCCTCCATATTTGAATGATCCGCCATTTTGAAATATATCAAAAAAACGAAAAAAAGTACTTTTGCGCATTTTCAAGAAAAATCCCTCACCAAATTTTGAGCGAATTTCATGAACACCCGCCGGCGCTACGCGTGGTAAAAAATATATATACCAAAAAGTTGAACATTTGCCAGATGATTACAAATAGGCTGAAACGCAATGATTTGAAGATTCCACCCTTCCACGACCCTCCCATTCCAAAATCAGGTAGGCTGTAATAGCTATCATTATTATGTTGAAAAATCAGCTAAAAACAATCGAATTTTATTGAAGAAAATTTAATGTTGATCAGTTCTTCTATGAACTGTTTTCTTCCTATCTCTACTTACGAGGAAGAAAAACTCAAAAATCTATCCTCTTAATGTGATGAATCATCGTACCACTTGGTGCGTCTTCTTCAATATCACTTCACTAATCTATGATGTTTTGTCGCATTTGTAAGAAGACTCCCTGACCACGTTTTTAGCGAATTTCACGAACACCCCTCGGCGCTACGCGTGGAAAAAAATATATATACCAAAAATTTGGACCTATGCCAGATGATTATAAATGGTCTGAAACGCCAAGATTTGAAGACCTCACCCTCCCCCACCCTACGTAGACATAGCTGTCGTCTTCAACTTAAAAACTCAGCTAATAATTGAATGCAAATAGCATTTTTAAATACAATGCAAAACTTTACACGTAACGAATTGCGAAAAATGATTGAAAGTGTATAACAAAGTTAGGTATGTCGATAGGTAAATCATTTATGTATAATAAGAAGAGGAGCGGTCCTAGTATAGATCCCTGTGGGACACCCCGAGTCGTTGGGAGGAGACTAGATGTATGACAGCCTAGAGTGGTTCTAGCTTTAACACACTGCTGTCTATTTTTCAAGTATGAGGTCATTAGCTCCAGAGGTAAGCCTCTAATACCATAGCATTCTAATTTGGATAATAGGATCTCATGATCTACTCGGTCAAATGCCTTTGTGAGATCACAGAATATTGCTAAAGGAAGTTGGCTATTAATGTTATTGGCTTAAAGTGGTACAAGTTCTTTTTTTAATGTGGGGAAGATTTGTGAAAAATTACCTGACTTTATCATGTATATCTTTTGAAAATATCTAATCAAGTGCGCTCTAGGATTTATATTCTTAAAATCAGATGCGAGAAATATATTTATCGATGCTATAGGTAACAGAATTCCTTGTATCATTTGATGAGATTTTCCTTCTCCCTTATCGACTTGTTTATATCCGCAATTTATGCAAAGAGGGAAATAAAAAGTTGATAGTATTCATCAGAAGGATGGGTCTTTTGCTCGTGTTTTTGTATTGTCAATAGTGTAAAGTAACACTTACGTTGTATTCATTAGGAAAGTCATTTTGGAATTTTGTCAAAAGTTCGCTAGATTCAATCTTCAGATCTTTCTGCCACAAATAAAATAAAATCTTTTAAAGCTGTAATCTAGACACTGATGCCTACTTTGAAGATCAGTTTGTTAATCTAATACATTATTATGTTGTTAGTTGTCATATTAGCTGGTTTATATCTATTACCTGTTTCCACGATTCAGTATTAAGCTGTAAAATCGATTAATGAGATATTTGTACGTATTTTTCAAACATTAATGCCATTGAAAGAGAAAACAGACTATACTTACATCGTATTTTATATTAACAAAACTAAAGTTTCCGTTGATATCTCTTCCACTGAAGTTGGGTAATGAATGATGTTTGCATTTCAAATTTCTTGCTTCCGAATCGATTTGTTTTGTTATCCTCTGCACGATTAAACGCGAATATTTGTAGTTATCCCCTTCAATTTTTCCGCTTCCGCAAAGTAATACAAAATACTCTGGTTCAGCAGCATCTAGTGGCAATTTCCAATTCTCATCGTTCATGTTTGTGAGATGTACGAATGATATTCGTTTCTTTTCATATTTTGGGCTGTAAACCGCCATCACAAAGGGATCCACTGGAAAATAGACTAAATGTAAGATTGAGGGATAATGCATTGAAATTTTTTGGTTTCTCTAACAACGTATGAAAGTATTCATGCAAGCCACGCAAATACTCGCAAACATCGTTAACCACGTATAACTAAGCGCTTGGATTACACAAGTAAATAATATTGTTCTTTACATGCATACGCTGTGGACGCTCGAATTTCAACGAATTCGCGAAAACGCCGCGTTGTGCTGAAGTCGAACCATTACCTATATGAATTTCAGACGTGTTCAAGAAACTATTATCTACACTCGGTTTTCCTTTCATCACTGGTTATAGTACAGGGAAATAAGCTCATTTTTTGACCGAATGTGGAAAAACATGGTAGTGAGCTGAATTTCACATTATGTGTGCAGAATGGTGTCTTTAACAAGGTGTAAAAAGTTGTCATCCCTAGAGGGTCAGCTAACTTCAGGAGGGCGCTAAAACCCCGCAAAAAACAGTTTTTCGACTGTTTTTTGCTAATATCTTCGGAAAAAAGGGTGCTACGTAAAAATAAGTTATATCAAAAAATGTTTCCCATTAAAGGGTCTCTCCTGATAAGATAGTGAAAACGGCCCTTGACCCAAATTAGGTCACAAGTGGTCCTTAATGTTGCCCTCGATGAAAAAACTCCCCAAAAAAATTTTTGACCCCCCACCCCTTCCGGAAAAATCGACTCCCATATGTCGAAAATTCAATATTTTTTAACTCTGGATGGGATGGATGAAAAATTTTGAAAATTTCACCATTGATAGGCATTATATAAGTACATTTGTGGAAATTTTTTCAAATTTTTCGATTCATATTTTCTCGAATTTTTTAGGCTTTGAAATTTTCAAAAAATTGTAAAAATTTTTTTTGAGGGGGGTACATGGTTGAATTTTTTTCCATAATTAGCTCGTACTCTAAGGTACAACATGATAATATTTTCAACCCCCCGAAGGGGGTGGAAGTTGGTCAAAAAAAATGAAATGTGTAACAAGAACGTCTCCTAAATTCACTTTTTTGAATTTTTTTTGCGAACAACGCGTTTTAGAGAAAAAGTAGTATAGTAATAAAATGTTTCTCATTAAATTCTCTACAAGAAAGGTTCTTATAATTTTTTTCGTATACCCATTAGGGGAAGAGATAGGGGACTACAAAGTTGCTCCTAATACTAATAATTATTATGTATTACACTATTGCAAAATCTGTAAGGATTAAACAAAAAAAAAAAAAAAAAATGAAAAAAAAAATAAATAGAAAATGAACATTTTGGAATAAAGGCGAGTTACTTTTCGACTATTGTGGTAAACTTCTGATTGTGGATTTCACAATAAGAATTCTTATATTTATTAATAAATAAAATTCCAAATAATGATGGTGAAGTTAGAGTAGTACCTATAATAGTCCAGTCATATTACGATTATAATCGAGACTAATTTGATGCCGAAATTTTTACTGATCTGGTATACCGCTTGATAGTTTCAAAATAATTATGATATGATAGTAATTAATTATCAACTCATGAGTAGTATCGAATATGATAGATTTTCGATAATAAACAAAATTTGTTCTACCCTCCCCCCCGCCCATTGTAGCCATCGGCACGATGAGAACGTAAAACATTATCATAACACTGTGGTTTATATCAAACATCGCGCTATGGGCCTATGTGCAGTGTAAGTGGGGCGTTTCAAGTGCATTTTCTCGCGATTCTATCGATTTGGGCGAAAATTGCGTAATAATATTTTTTGTTGGAAATCTGATCAGCATAATTTCTTAACTGGACTTTTTCCCTGTATCTAGATTAGAATGCGGGTATTTTCAAAAAACTAGTTTTGGGGGCACAAATGTGGATTTTGGGGGAAAAACAATGGCGCGATTATTGGGGGAAAGTTAGGTGTTGTTATGGACACTATTGGCTACAAGTTTTCTCAGAAAAACTTCGGCATAAAATTAGTCTCGATTATAATCGTAATATGACTGGACTATTATAGGTACTACTCTAACTTCACCATCATTATTTGGAATTTTATTTATTCTTATTGTGAAATCCACAATCAGAAGTTTGCCACAATAGTCGAAAAGTAACTCGCCTTCATTCCCAATGTTCATTTTCTATTTTTTTTTTTTCATTTTTTTTTTTTTTGTTTAGTCCTTACTGATTTTGCGATAGTGTAATACATAATAATTATTAGTATTAGGAGCAACTTTGTAGTCCCCTATCTCTTCCCCTAATGGGTATACGAAAAAAATTATAAGACCCTTTCTTGTAGAGAATTTAATGAGAAACATTTTATTACTATACTACTTTTTCTCTAAAACGCGTTGTTCGCAAAAAAAATGCAAAAAAGTGAATTTAGGAGACGTTCTTGTTACACATTTCATTTTTTTTGACCAACTTCCACCCCCTTCGGGGGTTGAAAATATTATCATGTTGTACCTTAGAGTACGAGCTAATTATGGAAAAAAATTCAGCCATGTACCCCCTCAAAAAAAATTTTTACAATTTTTTGAAAATTTCAAAGCCTAAAAAATTCGAGAAAATATGAATCGAAAAATTTGAAAAAATTTCCACAAATGTACTTATATAATGCCTATCAATGGTGAAATTTTCAAAATTTTTCATCCATCCCATCCAGAGTTAAAAAATATTGAATTTTCGACATATGGGAGTCGATTTCTCAGGAAGGGGTGGGGGTGGGGTCAAAAATTTTTTTGGGGAGTTTTTTCATCGAGGGCAACATTAAGGACCACTTGTGACCTAATTTGGGTCAAGGGCCGTTTTCACTATCTTATCAGGAGAGACCCTTTCCTACAGAATGAGTACAACAGTTTTCTCGAAAAGTTATTAGTAAGCCCAAAATGGGGAGGTCAAAATATACCAATTTTTAGAATTTCCTTTTGAAAATCAGTTCTTTGTTTATAATGCGTCCTACGCAAAAATTGTTAATATTGAAAAATATTCCCCCTTCAATTTTCTATAAGGTACATGAAAAACTTTTCCGTAAAAGTCATAAAAGGGCCCAAAATGAGGGGGCCAAAAATACATTGAAAAATTTATTCATATGTGTTCATATCTATTATCAAGTGACCTATGTAGGTGATAAAGATGAACAAATAATTTTTACTGACTAGTCCCCCTCCCCTTCCTCCTCCCTCCTTTAGAAAACCTTTTCCAGATTTACATTATGGAACAAAAAAAACTACAGATATATTTTGAAATATTTGTTTCAACTCGGTTCGGGATCATCTATTCTCTCTTCATCACTCATTTCTACCTCCATACTATTCGTGCAATCAGCTCCACTACGATGACCACACAGCTTTGAACATTTCAGTCTTGAAATAACAGAAAATTAGATCGTGCAAAATGTTTTTGTAATGCTAACTTGAAAGTTACTAGCTTTTAACCTATTTTCCTGCATGTGCAAGCAGAATAGCCTTTCTAATAGCATTTTGACGTAGCATCCTTTTTTCCGAAGGTATTAGCAAAAAACAGTCGAAAAACAGTTTTTTGCGGGGTTTTAGCCCCCTCCTGGGGTTAGCTCACCCCCTAGGGGTGACAACTTCTTAAACCTTGTTAAGAACATCATTCTGAACATACGATGTGAAATTAAGCTCACTACCATTTTTTTCCAGGTTCAATCCTTATTTCCCTGTACTATTACTAGTGATTACAGATGTTCTAATATAAATGAGAGGTTTATTCCAACTTTGCAAGAAATGAAGATGAAACGATCTGCCAACCCTGGTTTGAAAACAGACTTCTCTGCAAATTTTGGAAATGACGTCACGAATTTCGCTGATCAGTAACAATCTGGGGTATTTTAGTTCATCAAATTCATATCGGATTTGGTGTTTTCAATCTAAATTTTATTGAACTACAGCGACAAAATTGTTTGAAATTGACTTTGATATGTCAGTGATCGATTTTCACAACTATGGTTACTACATGTTACATTGAATTGTAAATTTCGTTATGTTGGAATATATTTTTACTCAATAATAATGTGGATAATGTGTGAAAACGAATTCAGAGCTGAAAAAAGTTTGACTGAGTATGATTATTTTGTTACTTGCAAAAGAAGTAAAATGGTTGAATCTTAAGGATTATGGTAAGTCTCTGTTTACTCTTCTACAGTACAAAGAAATATTATATTGCTTTTGATCTAGTACTGTGTTACTTTTTCACTAGTTCAACATTCTATGAAAAGCACTGTAACAGTACATCGAGCGACTTAGGTACCATTCAATAGAAAACAATCATATTATCCTTCAGATTCAACCATTTTACTTCTTTTGCGTAATAACTGAGAAAATAATCATACTCAGTCAAACTCTTGTAACCTCTGAATTGATCTCTGATGGTAGTCTTCCCCAAAATTTTAAATAATCATACCTATAAATCGGGTACGTGAACAATACGCACTGAAGTAAATCACTTACCATCATCTTTCGTTGATGGTAGATTGTTCAAGTTGAGAGGTTTTTCAAATTCATTTCCGGAAATTTTTAATAGTCCATTGATTCTGTTATCGACTAAACAGTAATACATACCTCCAATATCAATTTCATTATCAGTTATATTTTTCTCGTCATCATACTTAGGGAACCCCAACTTTTCTATATCATTTATATGTTCACAAATTCTTTTAGTTTTTCTATTATGGATGACTGCCAAAATAGTGTAGTAGTCTGGCCAACCATCCCTATAAGTAATTTTCTTCCACACTATTGAGGCAATTATCGTTTGATTTTGCACATTTCCTTTGAGTGAAACTTCCTTTTCTGGTGTATATGTTCCACTTTCAACATGAATTTCATTTAGTCTCTATAATTATTTTGAACAATTAATACTTCAGTTAGATGAAATTATAGTGTAATGGGTAGATATAGTTGATTGAGAATTTTATAAGACACGAGTGAACTTACATCGGCGACATCTCGTATGAAGATTTCTATGTTTTTCAAGCTCTCGATAGCCTTTTCATGTAACAGTAGGTAATTAAAGTAGATACATGTGGCTTCGATTGCGTATTTACCCATGAAATCCTGCATGGGGACTAACTGTCGCCATTTAAAATCATTAATATGTATGTTATGAAGTGTATCCAATCTGTATTCTTTAGACTTCAAAGTGTATGTATTAAAATTTATTTTTTCACATTCTCTTTTGTATGTGTTGGAATGCATGTGAGCTTTTACGGTATGTGCTATGAATAAAGGGACGTTGTGTATGTGGTCATATTTTATGTCTTCTAAATATTTTACAAAATAGTCATCACGCTGAAATTCAACGAAAAAGGATTAATACGTTAACAAATCACCACTATAAATTTAATATCAAGTTTTTAGCTGAGTTTTTAACAAAACGATAGCTATTACAGCCTACCTGATTTGGGAAGGGAAGGTCGGGGGAGGGTGTGGTCTTCAAATCTTTGCGTTTCAGACCATTTGTAATCATCTGGCAAATGTCCAACTTTTTGGTATATATATATATTTTTTCCCCCACGCGTAGCGCCGGCGAGTATTCATAAAATTCGCTCAAAATTTGGTGAGGAACTCTTCTTGAAAATGCGCAGAAGTACTTTTTTTGTTTTTTCGAAAAATTTCAAAATGGCGGATCACTCAAATTTTGAGGGGGGCTGGAGAAGAGACAAATAGCTCAAATTTTTCGTTTTTGGTCTCATATGAAAGAGTGAGTCACGGACACCAACATATTTAAATTTCAGCTTCCTAAGTGCATTTTGAGGAGAGTTAGCAAAAACCTGTTTTTGAGGAAATTGCGTTTTTTGTGTCACTCACCTTGCGCAGGTGGGTGTGGATAAAATTCGCTCAAAATTCGGTGAGGAACTCTTCTTGCAAATACGCAAAAATAGTTTTTTTGTTTTTTCGATAAATTTCAAAATGGCGGATCACTCAAATTTTGAGGCGGGCTGGAGAAGGGGCAAATAGCTCAAATTTTTCGTTTTTGATTTCATATGAAAGAGTGAGTCACCCGATACTAACATATCCAAATTTCAGCTTCTTAAGTGCATATTGAGAGGAGTTAGATCAAAAAACGGCTTTTTGAGAAAGTTTTGAGTCGTGAAATTTCTTGAATCTTCCATATCTCCCCACCAAATCAAGTTAAAAAGATCAAATTTTGTATGTGAGGTTAGTTGGTGACCAGAATATTACCTCTTGAATTTAGGTCAAAGTGGATACAAAATGGCAGATTATCAATACTGGAGTAGAGCTTGAGGAGCCTCAAATTAGTGGTAATGTAATTAATATTAATTCATTAGATTGTTGGAGATGAGAAGTGTATTACATTCCACATTTACTTTCGCGCGTGATATTGGTTGAGGGGAGGAGGGGTTATCCGCAAGCGATTGAATTTTTTTTTATTGTGATGTAATATGTTAAAATTGGCGGATTATCAAAATTTGAGTAGAGCTTGAGGAGCCTCAAGTTAATAAAAATGTAATTGATATGAATTTATATGGTTATTGGGGATAAGTTGTATATGTTATAATAGTAAGGCGTGACGCGTTGAGCATTTGTTAATCATTCGCTATATCATTCGATAAATTTTTATTTTCCCTTATCGATTTATTTTTATCTACAATTTGTAAAATAGCAAAATAAAAAGTTTGCTAGATTTCGCGTCTGAAGAACGTGTCTTTGGCTAGATCTGCGTATAGGTAACGAGATAATGTAACGCTTACCCAACTATTGAATTTGAATTCATTTCTGAAGGTGTTGAAGAGTTCGTTACTTGCGTTGTTCTCATTTCCCTACCACAATTAGTATATAAAATTATATTAGAGTTGTGATCTAGGTATTGCGATCGTAAGCGAATGTTGAAGATCTATTTATTAATTTAACAAATAATTACTACATCGTAATTTATCAAAACGAGTATTGGCAATTTACGTACAAAGGGCATAGGAGGATAAGAATGGTGAATCAGGCCCGGAGCCCAATTTCGATGAAACTTGGGTGGTAAGTAGGTACCCTTTAGAAGCTTTCATGACCAAAGTTTCAGACCCCCCGCCCCCCTCGTTTTTGAGAAATTAATTTTTAATTGAAAAATCAATTCGAATTTTTCTTTCCCGTAATAGCTGACTGATTTTATTGAAAATTTAGTATGTTGTACTGTTCTATAGAGGGTCTCTTGGAAAAAATCAGCAACCCCCCCCCCGCCATGATTTTATCTCCACAAAAGACCGTTTTTCAACTTGATTTAATTTTTTTACCCAGATAACGCTTTGGCATAATTATAAAATTGATATTTTTAGATGCCCCTTGACCCCCAAACCACGTGAAATTTTTTCAGATTTTTCACTCGGGTACGCCATGTTGAAAAATGGCTAAAACTGATAATGGTTCACATGTTGGTGTAGTTTAAGAGCCGAATCTGGCAAAATGGGCCGAAATAACTGAAAGCCGGAACCGGTTCCAAAAGTTAGTGTATGTACACTTACTTCGAAAATTACCGGTCTGCCAATCCCTAGCTGGTGCTTTTAAGCACAACGAAAGCTCAAAAGTTCACAATTCTCATGCACTTTCGGCCGAAAAATACGAAAAGTTGAAATTGGTGTTAAATTAAAGGATCTTTTTGCGCTGAATCCGAATATGTAGGTCTACGAGCGCTAAACTGCTGTCATAGGCTCGGCAGAGGGGGTCAAAGGGGGTGGTACCTATTTTTGAGAATCGCCAATAGATGCTTGAGTTAACACATATTATTTTATGCTTGAAAAAAAATCTTACAAATTGCATTATAGGTACCACGCCTTTACCCTCAAGGTGAAAAATATTGTCATAGTAGAGTTCTACGACCTAGAAAACATATATTTCGATGTATCACATGCCCATTTACATGAGTTTGTAGGTGTTTTCCTACGCCCCCCCCCCCAAGTGAAATTTCAAATGAGAAATTTTATGAAAATTTGAGATCAAGAAGTCATTGTTGTTCATGAATAATATATAAAAGCATTTGAATGCCGGAACTGCAAAGGGTGCTAAGTGCCATTTTTATCAAAATGCTTTTTTTCCGCGCAAAAGGTGGTATGCCCACTTGCCAATCCACACAATATTTCATATGTTACCTATACCAACTCCAAGTGTTTCGAATTTAGCCTCAAAGATGTCGCTTGGTGTAAGTCCATAATTTAAAAAAATTCAAAAGGTGCTAAGTGCCATTTCGGATGTAGTGGAACATAAATTCCTAGTATCGGGTCATTCGTTTTCAGCATCTGATAGAGATTTCGCCTTAATTGAAAAAAGGGCCAAAAAATCAAAATTGAATGTTGTTGATGATATAATTCAGGTGTTGAAGAAAGCTCGGTTATCAGAACCAAAGAAAGATGGATCACAAGCTAAACCTTTTCGTGTGATTGATTTGTCCCATAAACCGATTTTTGATTTTTCATCTCGCTGTAAGGAAGTTTTCAATACTACAAACCTACAAATTTCCAAATGCGCCTGGATTCGTGTTGAAAGATCTGACTTCTCTTCAATTCTAACTAAAAAAACCTATGATGAAAAGGAAAAATTTTTAAAAGTACCAATTTTAAAGAGAGGAATCACAGTACCACAGTTTAAAAAAAATTTAAAAGAAATTAATTCAATTACCGAAATTCCCACCATTGCTGCCGAAAAACTCAAAGATTTAACAAACTTGATCGAGTTTTTACCAGAGAAAAATAAAAAATGTTATCTGGATCTACTTGCCGAACAAGCTGCTTTAAAAAAAAAATAAAATATTTTTAAGAAACTAAATCTGAAGTGTAATGATTAATTTTTTTTCTTGTTAGCCGAAATGGTATACTCTTATTTTCTATAACGTTTTTAAGCAGTTCTAATTTTCATGAATATTATTTAATTTCATAATAAGTTTGTATTAGATAATTGATAGCCAAAAATTGTTGGGCAACTTCGTTTAATCAATTTTCAATACAATTTCTTTCACTCGGCAATTGAATTGTTTCATTAAATTCCAAAAAAAAAACTTGTAGGTTCGTAAAAGGTGCCCAAAATATGTATAAGACCATTCCCGATGAAAAATTACATTTCTAAGATGGTGAATTACGCGTTGCAAACTTGTTTTTCCCCCTCCTGAAAAATTTCGTTTTTGGCACTTAGCACCCTTTGCAGTTCCGGCATTCATTTATTAAATCTACTTAAACTAAATTATGCGATTTTTACGTGATTTTCTTCAAAAATGTGTGATGTGAAAAATCTGAAAAAATTTCACGTTGTTTCGGGGTCAAGGGAGCATCTAAAAATATCAATTTCATAATTGGGTAATGATTCGGAATCTGACTCGTCGGTTTTTTTTTTTTTTTTTTATTATTTTACTCAATTTTTCACGCTGAATTCAAAAGTGAACTCCGTTTCCCGGACCGACCTTTATTTATCGAGATATTTCAATTTAAACTTACACATATAATACCTACGTACTGATTAATATGGGAGCACTTTCACTCGTTAGCATTCTTACCATTAGGCATATTCGTAATACAATCATATTATTATTGAATAAAAATTATAAAAAAAAACTCGAGGAAAATAATGTAGTTTTTAAAAATTTCTCGTGGTATGTTTTTTTTATAAAAAAATCTCTTGAGGTAAGAAATGTACGAAAAGGATAAGTTGAGGTGAGGAATGTAGCTTTTAGGTATATACTGTGGTAAGATTTTTCTATAAAAAAAACATCTCTTGAGGTAAGGAATGTATAAAAAGGATAAATGCATTGATGTAAGGACTTGACAAGAAAAAAAAAAGTATCCTTTTTATACATTCCTTACCTCAAGAGATGTTTTTTTTATAGAAAAATCTTACCACACTATATACCTAAAAGCTACATTCCTCACCTCAACTTATCCTTTTCGTAAATTCCTTACCTCAAGAGATTTTTTTATAAAAAAATCATACCATGAGAAATTTTTAAAAAGTACATTACGCCACATCAAGTGTTACCATGATGTTTTATATGCTTAATGCTAGGAATGCTAACGAGTGAAAGTGCTCCCATATTAATCAGTACGTAAGTATTATGTGTGTAAGTTTAAATTGAAATTTCTCGATAAATGAAGGTCGGTCCGGGAAACGGAGTTCACTTTTGAATTCAGCGTGAAAAATTGAGTAAAATAATAAAAAAAAAAAAAAAAAACCGACGAGTCAGATTCCGAATCATTACCCATAATTGTGCCAAAGCGTTATATGGGTTAAAAAAATTAAGTTGAAAAACGGTCTTTTGTGAGGATAAAATCATGGTGGGGGGTTGGGGATTTTTTCCAAGAGACCCTCTATAGAACAGTACAACATACTAAATTTTCAATAAAATCAGTCAGCTATTACGTGAAAGAAAAATTCGAATTGATTTACAATTATAAATTAATTTCTCAAAAACGAGGGGGGCGGGGGGTCTGAAACTTTGGCCATGAAAGTTTCTAAAGGGTACCTACTTACCAACCAAGTTTCATCGAAATTGGGCTCCGGGCCTGAGTCACCATTCTTATCCTCCTATGCCCTTTATATCGTAGTTAAATAGCTGGATTATGTCTATTACCTGTTTCAGTGATTTCTCAGTATGAATCTGTAAAATTGATAAATGAGAAATTTGTAAATCTTCATCAAACCTTAATGTTATTGTAAAGGAATTAAGCAATACTTACAAGGTAACCTGTGTAAGCAAGGACTGATATAGAGGTAGATGAATATATTATTAAGCGAGGCGATGGATGATGTTCACATTTTAAGTTTCTTGCTTCCGAATCGATTTCTTTTGTTACAAGTTGCGCAAATAAATGCAAACCTATGAAGTGATGTTCTCTAATTTCGTCAGTTCCACAAAATAATACGAAGTACTGTGGTGTAGCAGCATCTAGTGGTAATTGCAAATTTTCATCATTCACGTCTGCGAGATCTAGGAATGCTAGTCGTCTCTCGTCATATTTTGGACTATAAACTGCCAACACCAAGGGATCAACTGGAAAATAAGCAAATATAAGATTAAGGGATTATGCATTAAAATTTTTTTCGCCAATTATTGTAAACATAATTCAATTAAATAATAGCATATATACCTTGATCCGCTTGAATATCCACGATTATGGTCCATAAAACGGTGAGACAAGAAAGCCAAGTAATAGGAATCATTTAGATGTTGTCAAAATTCAATTATTTCAACTTGAACGTATGCAAAATAATAACTAGTAACCAGCGATTAAACGAAAATCGTGTGTAATGGTGTCTTGAACACGTCTGAAATTCATGTAATGGCTCGATTTCAGCGTAATACGGTGTTTTCGCGAATTCGTTTAAATTCGAGCGTTTAAAGCGTATGCGTGTAAAGCCGGCTACACACTATACGTGATGCGCGATTTTTGATTCGCGAAACGCGAATTTGACGCAAAACACGCATAGTGTGTAGAGTAAAATTCACGCTGTTTCGCATTAAAAAAACTAATGTGTAGAGGGCGATTCGTGGTAGTTCGCAAATCATCAATTTTTTCATCCCTCATGAATCACAAAACGCGCATATTTACTCGTGTGTTCCAAGTATCGAATCATAGTCAACGATGTTTGCGAAGTTTTGCGTAGTTTAGGTGAATTATGTGAAAATATGAGCTATTCAGGGTGTTTTGCATTTGTGTACGTAGTACGTATCAAGTTCTATGGAGGTGAATCACGTTTTACCTGTTTTTACCTTCCCATTTCCAATAAAATTGTTTAATCGGTAATGGGAAAAATGTGAATTTTCATTTTTCTTTCTTCATAATTCCAAATACGATTTCGATAAATCTCTGAAGTTTATTTCCATCTATTACGTATGAGCAAAAGAAAAGAATTTAATTTTGTCATAGTTTCGTAGAACCAAGATATCCTACATGATAACTATATTCTCTGCTCCACCCTGCTCTTGTTTACCCAAGTACCAATCCTTTACAATGATTCAACATCGGTGTATATTATGTACAAAAAAAATCGATTTTGACGTGCGTTTGTAGAGCCAGAATATCAGAAATAGTAACTACATATATGACTTTCTCTTTCCTACCCTTCCTTACTGAGGTACCACCGAGCATTGCGCTTGCCTAACACGCGTAAACAGAACAGCATAATACCATAACCTCAGATTCAGAAGACTTTGATTTTTAGATGTTGATCTTTCGACTTGGTATTTTGTTTTTTGATTTTTGTGTCATTTTCTTGATTTATCTTTTTCTACGTATTGACCTTAAATTATGAACATTATTGCATTGTATAAAAAAAAATCATTCAAATGGTAGTTTTTATTTCATACTTCCAATTTTCTTAAAAAAAAAAAAAAAAAATGGGTATTCATTGAAATTATGAAAAGTAAGGGGGGGGGGGTTTGCAACATAGCCTAAGCCTCCTTCTCGTTCCCGGCCGGATAGTGAGTGGAAAAGCTGACTTCACCGCAGAAAAAATATAATAGTCATGAGCATCTTGCTTACCTCATTACGAGTGGGGGCTTCCGCCATCGGTGCTTAAATATCTTAACCGCTCATTTTTCGTAATATATTTCATTTTAATCCAATACAAAATTCAAAAAATAGAGAATAAAAATAAGAGATGTTTCTTGCAATGATTACTCGAAAAAAATATGGACTGTTTGGGAAAACACAAATGCGAAAAAATCGGTTGACGAATTGACGAAAAACCTATGCTGAAAAAAGTAAAGACATTTGTTGGATGATTACAAGTGGTCTGAAACGCAAAGGTTTGAAGATCTCGCCATACCCTCATTCCCCCTTCATAAATCAGGTAGGCTGTAATAGCCATCGATTTGCGACAAAAAAAGAATGACTCAACAGAGGTAAAATCCAAATTATCACATGAAAAATGGCTCATAAACCTGACAGACGTCGATATCCCATCAAAAATCAAAAATGTACTAAAAATGGGTCCAAAATTTAGCATCCCATCGAAGACCTTACATTCGAAATTCCAATATATTGTAGACTGCGACCACATTTTAGACAACATGAAATTCCAAGATGAAAACCAAAAACCATATGTAAAATCACAACTCAACGGTAATATGACCAATGAATTTAAAAAGAAAAAATGTATAAAAAATAAGTTATTTGACGAAAATGACCTTATATGTACCGAAGAATTCTTAAAACAGCATGAAGACCTCATTGTCGTTAGGGCAGATAAATCAAATGCAACAGTTGTTTTAAAAAAATCGGAATATGAACAAAAAATGAGAAACATGTTAAATGACCATAGTACCTATAAATTGATGACATCCAATATCACAGAAAAAATGGAAAGAACTGCAAATAATCTTGTAAAAAATTTATATAAGCAAGGTAGTATTGATCAACGAGAAAAATCACACCTTACAACATATACGTCAACCGCACCGAGAATCTATGGTTTGGTGAAAATTCATAAACAAGACAACCCTCTACGTCCGGTAGTATCTACGATAAATTCTCCAACTTATAATATCTCGAAACATATGATCCAAAGTTAAAAGTTACCACATTATGTACTCCTATCTATAATGTTAAAAACTCGTTCGAATGTAAACAGTTGTTATCGTCTCTAACTATTAAGCCAGATTACGTATTTATATCCCTTGATGTAGTATCCATGTTCACATGTATTCCGCTGTCATTCGCGTATGATATAATAATGTCCGAATGGGATCAGATAGGTACCACAATAGGCATCCAAAAACCTCTGTTTGAATCAATTTTAAAATTTATTTTACGTGGTGGATATTTCACATTTGGCGGTAGTCTTTATCAACAATTAAATGGAGTGGCAATGGGAGACCCACTTTCGCCAATTATCGCAGATATTGTGATGAACCACCTATTCAAAAAAATTCATGATACATTTAAAGATCACATCGACTTCATCAAAAAATATGTAGATGATAGTTTGATATATATAAAGGCCGATACTATTACCAAATCATACGAATTTGTCAACAACTTACATAAAGATATAAAATTCACATTAGAAATTGAAAATGAACATGTTATACAATTTTTAGATCTTCAAATAATAACAACTGATGAGAAACTCACGAAGAAACATTACACAAAACCTACATCTAGTCACAGACTCCTTAGTTACCATTCGTTCCAGCCTAAAAAACAAAAAATTAATGTTTTAAAGAATCTAGTCGTTAGATGTCTGAACTTGACGGATCTAGTATATCATAAAGAAAAAATTGAATACATATATGATGTTGGCCTGTTGAATGGATACCCGGAAAAAATGATAAAAAGTACCATCTATGATTTCTATAATTCAAAATATAGAAACATAGAAAATAAAAAGGGTGGAGAAAAGAAAAAGTTTTTTGCGATAAATTACGTAGACGCGTCATCGAAACGAATAGAACGTATCATTTCCAATACTGATGATTCAGTTAGTGTAGCGTATAAAAATCCTCATACGTTGTATGATAAGTTTTTCACCAAAATCAAAAATAAAACACCTACTCTAGAACAGAGTGATCTAATTTATTCGATTAAGTGTCAAAATTGCGAAGGCATTTATATTGGTGAAACATCGAAAAAACTAAAAAATAGAATATCTCAACATATGCGGGATATAAAAAATAATAAAACTAGTACAGCTCTTTCCGAACATAGTAACACATCAGGCCACTCATTCGCATATTCGTCTCTCGTCATATTTTGGACTGTAAACCTCCATACCCAAGGGATCGACTGGAAAATAAGCATGTATAAGATTAAGGGATAATGCACTGAAATTTTTCTCGCTGATTATTGTATACATAATTCAAATAAATAGTAGCATATATACCTCCATCGGCTTGAGTATCTACTATGGTCCGTATTACGGCGAGGCAAGATAACCAAGTGATAAGAGTCATTTAGATTTCGTCACAATTGAATTATTTCTACTTGAATGTATCCAAAATATTAGCTAGTAACCAGCGATGGAACGAAAATCGAGTGTAATGGTGTCTTGAACACGTCTGAAATTCATGTATTGGTTCGATTTCAGTGTAATACGGTGTTTTCGTGAATTCGTTTAAATTCGAGCGTTTAAAGCGTATGCGTATGAGGAACAATATTTACTCATGTGTTCCAAGTATCGAGTCATAGTCAACGATGTTTGCGAAGTCTTGCGTAGTTTAGGTGAATTATGTGAAAATATGAGCTATTCAGGGTGTTTTGCATTTGTGTACGTAGCACGTATCAAGTTCTATGGAGGTAAATCACGTTTTACCTGTTTTTACCTTCCCATTTCCAATAAAATTGTTTAATCGGTAATGGGAAAAATGTGAATTTTTATGCCTCGTCCTTCATACTTCCAAATGCGGTTTTGAAAGGCAAAGATTTGAAGACCTGAACCTACCCCAACTCCCCCTTCATAAATCAGATAGGCTGTATTAGCTATCGTTTTTATGAAAAACGCAGCTAAAACCTGTTCGGACTTTCATTAAAAGATCACTTTTAAACTGTTCTTTCAAGCCAAACTTTCTTTTCTCATTTTCACTCTTCTTTACACTGTCATTGGTTACTTCAGAGGCGGATTTAGACTTGGGCAGAGATGGCAGCTGTCTATGGCGGCCAAATTTCAAGGGTGGCAAATGTTGGTTTTTCATACTGCTTTTCAAATGTGAAATATAATATGACGATCGATTAAAAAAAAAAGTTATCATAGTTAGTCGGATGAACTTATAACATATTCAGGAATCAGTTTGAAAAAAATTTATGAACGTTTGAAAAGTATAGTAAAAATGAAAACAGTGTTGTTTTTTTTCAACTGAGTTTTTTCAAGTTCAAAACGATAGCTGTATAATTTTTTTCCACGCCTAGCACCGACAGCTATTCACGTGAAATTCGCTCAGAATTTTATGAGAGACTTTTTTTATAAGTGCAAAAAATTCCTTTTTTGTTTTTTCGATAAAATTTTGAGGAAGGCTGGAGAAAACGCAAATGGCTTAAATTTGAATCTTTCACATCTTCTAACCAAATCATTTTAAAAAGGAAACATCGTGTGTATGGTTAATTCGTGACCAGAATATGATCTCTTGAATTTAGGTCAAAGTGGATACAAAATGACAGATTATCAATACTGGAGTAGAGCTTGAGGAGCCTCAAATTAGTGGTAATGTAATTAATATTAATTCATTAGATTGTTGGAGATGAGAAGTGTATTACATTCCACATTTACTTTCGCGCGTGATATTGGTTGAGGGGAGGAGGGGTTATCCGCAAGCGATTGAATTTTTTTTTATTGTGATGTAATATGTTAAAATGTTCTTAAGTTACTATCCTACTTTCATTTTAGCTTCCTACGTGCATTTAGGGAGGAGATAAGTCAACATGTGGTACGATAGAACTCAGGTTACGTTGAGACACCCTGTATAGATGTACGTTTGATGTTATAGTTTTCTTTTTTTGGACACTCTCACTTTAATGAAATATTTCAGATCATTTCATCCATATTTACGTGAGCCAGTGTCAGTGGAAGGTAAGGAATTTCGAAATTTTGATCGCATAAGAACGTGAAAATTTTCGAATTACCTGAACCCTTATTATGGTCGATAGGTCCTAGTAAGTTCAAAGGTGAAATCCAGCTTTATTGAAATATGTTTATTTATTCACATTAAAATTTATAAAGGTTGAAAATATAAATATTTTCAAAAATTCGAAGACAAAAATAATCATTCATCATATAACTATACATTTAATTAATTTATCATGAAATCAATCTAGTAATTCATTATTATCGAATTACGATGTTCAAATTAATACCACTCACTTATATGTAACAAGTGAAAGCAATACGAATTTACAATACTTAATATGTAGAATAAAACTTTGGCAAATTATTAAATAATCAATCATAAACGCGATCTTAATTACAATTAAGTTCTGCTCAATTATTGTAATTATAGAGTGTGAATCTATGTATATTGTGAAAAATTCTTTTTTAAATTTTAATCATGATGGTATTTGATGTTGATACTGATTAATATTTTCTACAAGAGTATAAAAATTAGATTGGTAGAATGGTAGAAATATGAAAAAACACATGCTCACATGCTTCATTAATATTTAAAGGTGCATGAACGCGAAATTCCTATCTTCCTCAGGTGAGCAAAAGTTTAGAAATTGGTGGTATCGATTATTTTAAGGAAGTTGAGTTAAACCCAAGTACATTTTAATGCTGAAGTAAAGTTTTCAAGTCATTATTTTGGAGGAAATATTGAAGAGAATAATTTTTTTAATCGTTGGAATACTTTTTACGTTCCCAAGTCATATTTTGTGGCATAAAAAAAGGAAAAAAAAATTTACTCCTTTCAAAGAACATTTTTGCCTATTTTCAAAAATGAACGACGATTTTTGTATGCTAAAACATTACGATAAGGTCATTTTGAAGCAAGAATTCAATGTTTTGGGAAGGTTCGTTGGGTAAAAAATCGAGCATATATTTGCTGTTGGGTAAGAAATAGCCTAACTTTAGCCTACATTGTGCACAACCCTTCATGTTTATTTTTGAAAATACTCGAAATTGTTGCTTATGAGACCTTGCACCAATAGTATAAATTAGATTTACAGAACTTATCGGTTGTTTTAGTTATAGTAGGCAACCGTTTAATAATGTTACATATGTGTATAATTGTGTATGTACCATTTTATTTAAACTTCAATTATTAGTGAAGAAAATTAATTTAATTTTGAGAAATAACTATTTTATTTATCAACATTAAAATGATTGTAATAAAATAAATTTTAAAATAACACCTGCTTGGTAATTAAGTCATTATTACGTTTAGTACGACAATTCAAAGTTTCTTTTCAATTATTATTTTCTCAGGTGGTATAAATTCATTAAATTTAATGAAATTGTCAGTGAAATGATTTCATTCATTAATATCGAGTATAGGTATAATTAGTTATTAAGGAGCTTGTGGGTTTTTTTAAAATTTATATTATATTATTTTAGAAAACTAGAAAAACGAACTTTTTGCGTTAAAAGTCCACAACATTGAAAATAATATCCAACTAAGATAATTTTAGTGTTGATAGATAAAATATTTTTCTACATTAAATTCAGTTTCTTTGCTGATAATTCAAGCTTAAATAAAATTATAGAGGTATTGATATAATTTTAGTGATAGTGGTGCCTATTTTTAACGTTGTGGTACCCAAATCGGGCGCCACAAGATTTTTAAGCTAAGAACTATCGGAAAATGATCGTCTCACCCCGTGGGTCCACAGCTGAAGTTTTAGGAGTGGGCACCACAATGACTATATTTATATATTAAAAATTAAACCCTTTATAAATACTGAAGTTTATGGTATATATATATTGTAATGCCCCATATGGAATCCTCAGAAGACGCTTTCCTTGCGGTGCTGGGCATATGGCTGGGCGCCTCATAGTTCAAAATATACAAGGGCACCACAAGATACTCGAATTTATATAATTATGTACATATATAATTGTGTATGTACCATTTTATTTAAACTTGAATTATTAGCGAGGAAAATTAATTTAATTTTGAGAAATAACTATTTATTTATCAACATTAAATAATGATCATAATGAAATAAATTTCAAAATAACACCTGCTTCATGATTAATTTTTTCTAATACATTTCAATGATCAATGATTAATTATTTCTATTCTTAATATCAACGAATGAAATCATTTCACAGATAATTTCGTTAAATTCAATGGATTTACAACAGCTAAGAAAATAAAAATTGAAAGAAAACTTTGAATTGTTGTGCTAGATGTGATAATAGTGCTAATAGAGGCTAAATCCATTTACCAAAAAGCGACTTTGTAGCCTTGAAAACCTAGTTTCCATCACTATTTGATGTAGCCTGTTTGTTTTTCTTTATTTCTGATTTAACGTTGATGGTCTCTTTTTTATTATCTTTCTCGAATGGTAGTTTTCTCAAGTTGAAAATTTGTCGAACTTGACCTTTTTGATTGCGTATTTTTAATAGGTCCCACACCTTTTTTTCGAAGAAACAGTAGTACGTATAGCCAATATCATTTTTATGTTTCTTGTAGTTGAACTTAGGCCACCCCCAATGTCTTAGGCTACGTTCACAAATTCTTTCAGTTTTTCTATTATGGATTACTACCAAAACAGTGTAGTAGTCTTTCGAACTGCCCTGATGAGTGATTTCCTTCCACACTATTGAGGGAATTATCGTTTCATTTGATTCATTTCCTACTAGTGAAACTTCCTCCTTTGGGGTATATGTTCCACTTTCGACACGAACTTCATTTATAATCTGTAATTATTTTCAATAGTTAATACTTCAGTTGGTTTGAATTGTAGTGTAATGGATAGATTTAGTTTGTTGAAATTTGTATAAAAAACAAATGAACTCACATTGGCTACATCTCGTATGAAACTTTCTACTTTTTTCAAGGTCTCGATTGTGTCTTTATGTAACAGTAAGAAATTCAGGTAGATACATGTCGCATTAGTTACATATATATCCTTGAAATCCTGCATGGGTACTAACTGTCGCCATTGGTAATCAGGGACTTCTGTGTTGTGAAGTGTATCGGATGGAGGTTCTACATATTTGCCTATAGATATACCGAATATTATTTGTTCACATTTTCCTTCATCTGTGTTGGAATGCATGTGAGCTTTTACGGTATGTTTTATTGATACAGGTATGTTGTGCTTGTAGTTATATTCTATATATAAAAGACGTATTATGTTGTCATTCTGAAATTCAATCGAATAAAATTATAAGTTGACGAATCATCTCAATAAATTTAGTATCAAGTTTTTCTTCATTCGAAGCGCTTACAAGAGCGGTTTTAGTGAAATGAATGAAATATTTTTGAACAAACTGATTGAAGTTTGTTGTTATTGAGAGAATAAATTATATGATTGTTGAAGTTTTTGAAGAACATTGATGTTTGAATGGGCTTGTAACACAAATTTTTTTTCGTCATAGATAGAAAAAATATGTTGATTGTAAAAAGCAGCATTCAATTTCCGCGCAAATATTTGAAATCATTCAAAAATGAAGTGATGAAAGTTTTAGGTTCAAAATGGAAGGAAAGTGAAAAGTAATTCAATCAGTTCATAAGTAGTGAAAATACGCTAATTCAACGTACAATTACAAATATGAATCCTCCTTGGCTCACATTTCAGCCCTCTATACACTTATTCTTGAGCAATTTTCCTTAAGCCTCTACAAACGCTTATATTTAGCAAAAAAAACTTCGCACAGTTCGTAAATAGTTATCCAAACCACGAACATATACGCAGATGTGTCAAAATACAAAGACCGAACCGAATGCTCTATTCCACCGTGACCACAAGATCTTATACCTATTAACAAATCACTTTTCCATACTATCCATCGATTTACAGAACGATTTGAAATTTTCAAAATCAATATCAAGGTCAAATTTTTTCTTTCAACAAAAATTTGAAATCTGCTACTTTCATCTGTTTATGAAATTTCAAAACATGTATGGAAATGTAATTTTTACCCTGTAAATAACGTTTTTTCCAAGTATCACTGTACACAGGCGTCGTAGTAAATCAGCCCTTGACTTAAAAATCATATTTATCGAGTACTAATCGGTAAGTATCGTAAAAATGAAAAACCTAGCCAAGGACATTTTCACCCTGGGTTATACCCTTTCAATTTGTAATGATTGTCGATGGTAATATGATATGCTTTGGAAATTGTTATCTCGCGATCTATCAACAATAAAAGTGTTTTGGTTGCGTTAACACGTTGAGCATGTGATGTAATATTATTGGTTTGAATGTTGTCTGAGTGGAGGCTGAATGAGGGTAATTTTTATTTTTTTATATGGGAAAGATTTGTGGAAAATTACTTTGATTTTTTATGTATAACTTTTGAAAATGTCCAGTCAACTACACTCTAGGATTTATATTCTTAAAATCCGAAGCGAAAAATTATATTTCCTCATCTTTTATGTAACAACGAGGCACGGGGCTTCGAACATTTGTAAATCATTCGTTACATAATTCGACAAATAGGTTTTTATATGCGCTTACCAATTTTTTATTGAATTTTTCATTGAAGTCTGTCAAAAGTTCGCTAGATTCGTTGTTTGGATTTTTCTGCCACAAAGAAAATAAAATCTTATTAGAGTTGTAATCTAGGTACTAATGCCCGGTGTTATCCCGAACGTCCGAATCCATTCGAGAACAATGAAATCTGATAGACCTATACATCCGTTGTTTATAGGCCTGAACGTCCGATGATGGAAACAATAGCAGTCAGAAGACGAGCCAAAGAAAATGAAGTAACGTTGCCATATAGAACTTAGCTCTGCACTAAAGATGAAATAGGTTGAAATTTAGGAATTGGAAAATAAAAGAAATATTTTTTTGGACCTACCCTTTTTGTCATCAGAAGAAATTGCAGATTTTTTTTTGTAAACTGATAGAAATTGCTCCCATGAATATCAGCATGATTTTGCAGATTATTTGGTCACTAATTTTATTATATATTAGTTGACGCTATTCCCGCCATTTTTGTGGGCAGCAATGTCCTCTGCAGAGCCACATACTACAAAAATGGACCTGAAGCGTTTCATAGAGACTACAACGCCAATTTTCATTATGTCTGGATCGTTATTGAGATTTTAAAAGGAGAACTTCTCTAAAAATAAATGACGTTAAAATGAATAAGTATTTAATACATAGACAGGAAGAACATGATAGAATTGAGTTTATTATGGAGGTAGAAATGCCTTGGTTATTTTAAAAACATGGGCCATCACCATCACTTTAAAGACCATTGTTAATAAGTTTATGATGGATATGTTAACGTTACCCGTTTTTTAAAATTTTTTATTATTAGTATTTAATATATTTATCAGTCTCAGCGGAACCCATCGGCCGCTGGTATTTGTTTTGGAGGCCGTGATAACGAAAACATAACATGTGTAATTCTAAAAATATTGAAAAATCCCGCAAAATCACCTAAAATTTTTACTCAAAAAGAAATATCTATGTATTTCTATTTCATTTATCAGCATTGTTTTTCATAGCATACTACATAGGCTACCTATTTATTTTTAATTTAAGAAATTCATCATTTTGTCAGGGAAGGGGGGGGGGAGATTTCACAGTTACTTTATGGGAGCCGCTATACATGGTTTTCCCAGGCCGGTCCAGAAAGTTCCGCTAACCCTGATATTAAATTGTTATACCGTGCGGCGTGCATCCAAGCGATTCGGGTACAATCAGCTAAAAAATCTCTTTTAAAATCATTTAAAATCGATTTTTTCATATGCAAAGAAATTGTAATGCAGTTAAAATGAATTTATCAGTCTTAAAATTCTTTAAAGTAATTATAAAATTATTTCTGATTTATAAATTTTAGTTCAACTTTTATTATGTTATCAACAAACTGAGATTTTTGCACTGATTGTACCCGAATCACTTGGACGCACGGTATACCTTCAAGCACTTTTTGTGATTTGTTACGCATAAATATATATAATTATAATTATGGGTGTATTTTTGACTTTGATACCTAAATATAACAACTATTAAGGATGTTTTGAGGTTAATTCGTCTTCATATTATTGCGAATTGCTGTTCGATTCGACAACATCGCACTCCAATTTAAACATTTCACCCTCGTCAAACGAATTCCATTGTTTTCCTCTGCGGACATTCGGGTGTATGTATTGCGGACGTAGCTTTGAGTATTAATATAGTAATATGGAGAGATAAAAGTGTAGTTCCACCGGGGTTTTGATAGATAGCGCTGCACCAATTATGAATTGTGCACTTGTTATGCACTTAGTTTGCACTTGTACAGTGCAATGAATTATTCTTATCATTGCAAAAACACACATTTATTTTCGCGCGTAGTACTAGTAAAATTTTTAAAAATGTTACCAAGGAAACATAGATGTGTGCGCTGTAAAAGCAAGAATAATAATCTTCATAGGTAACATAATATACCCCTAGGTCGTAAAAAGTTAGCTCACGACTGCAGTTGCAGTAGATCCTTCTTGAATGACGTCTGAAGTGCAAAGCATTACGCACACATATTGATACGTCACTGAATAAAATTTTAAAAACCTCAAATATATGCATATTAAATTATTTGGATGGAAACAGGTTCTGGAAAAATTAGTCGCATTCGAGTGACGTCTTGCTGTGAAGTTCATGAATTCGAGAAACATCTTAATTCAATAAATAATCCAACGACAATATTTCATTGAGATAGAAATGAGCTTCGTTTTTTCGAATTATGAACGAGACCATAAAGGATTGAAAGAACAAAGAACAGAACGAGAATAACATTGCACAGAATTAAAAGAACGAAGAACAGAACGAGAACAGTTGAAACATTGAGAATAAAAACAATTCAGGAATAGGATCAAATGACTGGGTCTTTCCAGGAACGAAAACAGGAACAAGAACAGACATATGTTCGTTCCTACAACACTGGTTTTAACGACACCAATAATGAAACCAAGACTCCAAAGATTAGATCTCATCAAATATAGTTGGATACCTGAAAAACTAGAAGATACTAGAGTATCTTAAAAGCGGACTTTACCTATTTATTTAACTTTTTAGACAAAACTATTCAAATTGATTAATAAATCAAAAGTGGATGATTTCGTTCGGAAACAATTCATTTGAAAAGAATCATTTCAAACGAATCGACATCTTATATGAATTATTCAGGAACGACTTTGACAAACCTATTCAAATTTAGTCATGTATTCGCGCAGAAGAAATAAATTATTTCTAGAAAGGGGTTTTCTGTTTCGGACTGGATTTTAAGCAAAATTATTTCTAAAAATTACGTTCCATTACAATATTCAAAGATACGGCGCTATCAAAAAGCGGGTTTTTCAGTGGACGGGTGGTCTTTATCGAAATCAATTGTTCAAAGATAACCGATTACGCGTAGCCGTCACGCAACAAAAGCGAACTTTCTCGGCTGGCGGGATGGAATATAAATTTCCGACATCAGAAATCGATGATTTCGTTCGCAAACGATTCATTTAAAAAGAATCATTTTGAAGAAAATACGAAATCCATCAAAAATTAACGTTTATTCAAAAAACCACTAGAATAATGATTTCGTTCGCGAATGATTCAATTGAAAAGAATCATTCCGAACGATTTGATTAAAAATTAACGTTCATTCAAAAAACTGCTAAAATAATGATTTCGTTCGCGAACGATTCATTTGAAAAGAATCATTTTGAACGAATCGATCAAAAATTAACTTTTATTTGAAAAATCACTAAAATAACGATTTCGTTTGCGAATGATTCATTTGAAAACAATCATTTCGAACGAATCGATCACAAATTAACTTTTATTCGAAAAACCACTAAAATAATGATTTCGTTCGCGAATAATTTGATTAACGTCATGTCATGCAGGCTCACGTTCGATCATCTTTACACTAGATCCGTGAAAATGTACTCCACTTATCATGCAGGAACTAAAAAACCTCCACTCACGCCCCGTCACGTCAACTCACGTTCCCTCAAATCACATACTACTCACTTAGTTCTACTCTAGTTATCGCGCGAGAACAAAAAAAACCTCAACTCACGTTGTCTCACGTCTAAAAATCTCACGTGAAGCCTCCTCACGCTACCTCACGTCCAATCACCTCCAGAAAATAATCAGTTCTGAAACTTCACTAGCTCCACTCTTTTAATAAATTTCAACTCCATCAATAAAGTTCTACTCGAGCTATCACGCGAGAACTAGAAACCTCTACTCACGCCTCCTCACGCCAATTCACGTCTCATAATGCTAGAAAATTAATCAGCTTCAAAAGTCACTGCATTTACCACTCTTCCAATTTTCAATTCTCTCCATCACATTGCCCCCTAATTACCACTCGAGAACCAAAAAAACTTCAACTCACGCTTCATCACGTCACCTCACGTTTAATCATCTCCAAAAACTAATTAGTTCTGAAGCTCCACTACTCCTACCCTTCTTCCAACTTTCAATCCGATTCATCATGTTTTACACGAGTTATCGCGCAACAACTAAAAACCTCGACTCACGCTAACTCACGTCCGATCACCTCCAAAAACTAATCAGCTTGAGAGCTCAACTACCCCCACCGTCCATAAAACTTTCAACTCGATCCGTCATGTTTTACTCGAGTTATCGCGTGACAACCGAAAACCTCGACTCACGCCTCCTCACGCTAACTCACGTCCGATCACCTCCAAAAACTAATCAGCTCGAGAACTTAACTACCCCCACCCTTCATCCAACTTTCATTTCGATCCGTCAAGTTTTACTCAAGTTATCGCGCGACAACCAGAAAACCTTGACTCACGCCTCCTCACGCTACCTCACGTCCGATCACATCCAAAAACTAATCAGCTCGAGAACATGACTACCCTCACCCTTCCTCAAAATTTGGTTTCGATCCGATCACTTTTACTCCAGATATCGCGCGACAAAGAAAAATTTGGTGCAAGAAACAAACAAACAAATAAACATACTAAGAAACCCGAGTGAACGCAATAGCGGACATTACTTGAAAAGTAAAGTCCGCTAAAAAAGAACAACAAAGTATCTGCCCTTATGCAAAATGATTACAAAATTATTCTTACTAGTTACTACGATGAAAACTTATCTGATTTGAAAGACGTTCAATTTTCAATTTTGTACATGTGTTTCTGTAGGCTTTTGGTCATTTGTTCAATTTAAATAAATAATGAATTTCTTCAAATTTTATTGAAAGATTCTCAAGTTGGATCTTACGAAGCATAGCTGGATACCTGAAAAAAAAGAACTAAGTATCCAACCTTATGTAAAATGATAAAAAAATTATCGACAAAAACTCACGAACTTACCTGATTTCAAAGATATTCAATTTTCAATTGTTCGATTTAAATCAAATAATAATAAATAACTCCAAATTTTGTTAAATATTAAACATTTCTCAGTAAAATCGTCGAATATTTCCAATTTTCCATTCCTTACTATAATCAGCAGCTTATTACTTATCAGCTATGGCCATGAAAGTGCACAATAAGTGTACAATTCGCATCTGATATAGCGCCCTCTATCAGGTCCCTTGATGCGTAATGCTAAGAGTATGGCTTTTATCTCTCCATATTACTATATTAATACTCAAAGGGACGTAGAAGCCTCTAAACCTAGAATGTTCAGGCCTATCCCCCCTCTCTTTTGGGTACCAGGGACTTTCGGGTATTCGGCACTGATGCCTACGTTCAAAATCGTTTGTGGATAGGAGTATCTCCATTTCATAAATTTTTAAACTACGTGCAAATTTTTATTGTAAAAAAATAGCTGGTTTTTATCAATTACCTGTTTCCATGATTTTATATCAAGCTGTAAAATTAATTAATAAGATATATGTACTTGTACGTCTTTTTCAAACGTTAGTACCATTGAAAGAGAATTAAAGAATACTTACATTGTAATCTATACTAATAAGATTTAATGTTTCTGTAGTTCCCCAATTTGTTAAGGCTGGTAATGGATGATGTTTACATTTCAATATTTCTTCCGAATTGATTTCTTTTGTTACCTGCTCCACGATTAATGTCGAGCTTTGGTTGAAGTTACCATCAGTATCTCCGCAAAGTAATACAAAGTACTCGGGTTCAGCATCATCCAGCGGCAATTTTAAATTCTCAGGTTTCGCGATTGTGAGATCTACGAATGTTATTCGTTTCTCATCATATTTTGGAGGGTATACCACCATGACCAAGGGATCCACTAGAAAATAAGCAAACAAAGTTAACAGATAATGTACTGAAATTCTTTTCCTGATCATTGTAAATAAAATTCAAATAAGTAATGGTTTTATTTACCATCATCCGCTTGAGTATGCACGACTTTGGTCCATAATATGGCGAGACAAGAAAGCCAAGTAATAAGAGTCATTGAAGGGTTGTTAGAATTCAATTATTCCAAGTTACACGTAATCAAAAAAATCGCTAGTAATCAGCAATGAAACGATATTCGAGTGTAATAGTTTCTAGAACACGTCTGAAATTCATGTATTGGTTCGATTTCAGCGTAATACGGTGTTTTCGCGAATTCGTTTAAATTCGATCGTTTAAAGCGTATGCGTATAAGGAACAATATTTACTCATGTGTTCCATTTACTGAGGTATAGTAGACGGTGCTTGGAACACATGAGTAAATATTGTTCTTTATACGCATACGCTTTAAACGTTCGAATTTTACCGAATTCGCGAAAATATAGTGTTACGCTGCAATCGAAGCATTACATGAATTTCAGACATGTTCAAGAAACCATCACACTCGATTTTAGTTTCATCATTGGTACTAGCGATTACCTTAATCTTATATTCGCTTGTCTTCTAGTGGGTTTTTTGGTGTGGCAGATTTACACCTACAGCTCAAAATCAACCTGAAGTGATACCTCATTGAATAAGAATAGGATTGGAAAAATTGCATAATTATATTCTCTTTCGTTTTCCCTGTCATCAAAAATTATGTCAAGATGGATACTTTTTTTCACTTATCATATACATCATTTTAAATGTTTGAATGAGGGTGGTACCTTTGTGAACTGTGGAAAGGGGAAGCAAATAATATAAATACTATCTCTGATATTTTAATTCTACAAAACTATATCAAAATTTATTTTTTTAGACGATATACTGATGTCGAATCTTTTAAAGGGACTGATACCTCCATGAACGAAGGCAGGGTGGAGCAAATAATATAATTATCATCCACGATGTCTTTGCTTCACGAAATTAGGCCAAAATTGTTTGAAAGAAATATCGTATCTTTGAAGTGGGCTAGCACTTCATTAATCGAAGCTGGGGTGGGCGATATTGCATAATTTTTAACTCTGACATATTGTTGAGCGAAAAAAGCAATGTCCACAGTGCCATCAGGAAGTACTCACGGCACCAAATTTTGACCCTTTAAGAGCCCCGGTGCCCCCTACTGATTACACTTTGGAGTTGGGGATTTCAGGTAAGGGCCTTCGTGAATTTAGTTTTCGTGCATTACTTTTTGCCAGCTTTTAAATTGGATAGGTTAATTTTGCAGGGAATTTTTTGGCCCACAGAAAGTGCAATATGGACTCTACTTATTCCTTTGTAATATAAAAAAAAAAATTGTTGATTATTTTTTAATTATGAAGTGAGGGAAGTGGTATGTATTTGTTTATAATAATATTCATGAATTTGTGGCGATGACCAACATAGCGGATTGTGGAAACCAAAAAGTTGTGACAGACTTGAGAGGTCAGATACCCTACCTGGATCGCCACCACACTACTCGTTATTGAGTAGAGACATTAGATTTCAAAAATAATAAGTTGAAGTTTTCACAACCGTGGAAAATTTTTATTATTAAACACAAAAACATTATGAAAGAGGAGATAATCTACCTAAAAACAAATATTTTTACCGCTAAAATTTTTACTTATCTATGTGTTTTCTTCTCGTTTTTGGCCGATGGAATATTACATGAAAAACAAAAATAACCCCTTCTTGTATTGATTCAAACGACGTGTATAACTACTCACGCCATTTCGAAAAAATTAATTTGTAATGATGTATTTATGTCAATTATGATTTTCGATCACGCTGATTTATAATTTGATGGACATTTTTGAACTGAACACTTCACTTCCATATTTTTGGAAAAATTCATTTTTTGATAATGTATATGCAAATAAGGGTTTTTGATGCACTTGATTTCGAATTTGATGACCATTTATCGATTTGACTCATCTATATGAAATTTGAAATTACCATCATCATAAAATCCTCCATACATACCTATACGCAAATGTTTTAATGTAACGATATCGATAAACCCTTCCTCCAAGAACCGCACAGCAATGCCTGCATACATACCGAAGTCTGCTGCGACACAGTGTGCCAGCGCATAAGAAGAGTCCAAGGAAAAGAGGTCACCTTTGACTATTCTTCAATTTTGCAGTTAGGCCACAATTTTACTGAGCTTTTTTTGTTCTTCTCGCAAAGTACTATATGTTAAGAGAAATAATTTTCAAATAACACAACTGCGGGGATTCCCCGATGTCACTACTTACGTGACAAAATTTCCAAGAATTTGGCAATGCGCCTACAAGTAGGCAATTGCTGTTACAAATGTTTTGAAGGTTGCCTATAGTTACTCTGATGGGGTAAATACCAGTTATGTCAAGAGCGGGGATCCCCTCAATGTCACCACTCAAGGGTTGAGTATGAATCTATATATAACATGAATGTTTTTTGTTAATATTATCTTCAATTATCAATTTATAATTTAAATTATTTTAATTTAATATTATTAATAAATTTTATTATATACTTCTTGTTTTTTTCACAGGTATGAAACTTGGATCAGTAAAACGGTAGAAGTATGAAAGTACGCGTGCTCCTGCTTCATTAACATTTAAATACGCGCGAAACATGAAGCTCCCATCTTCCTCGGGTGAGGATAAATTTAGGGATGAGCGGTATGGATTATATCAAGAAAGTCGAGTTTAGTATACCAGTACATTTGTATGTGGAAGTAAAGTATTCGAGGGGTTCTTTTTGAAGAAATGGTAGCGTATACTATTGCACTGGTACTGGCTTGAAACACTGAGAAAACCCAGCGCTTGGGATAGTACTAACTCTGGCTGGTGCTATTGCCTAAATGTTTAGATCCTATGTAAGTTGGTTGTCAGTGGAAGATATGGCATTAAATTTCAAATCATCTAAGAAACAATTTCTTTGAATTTTCAAAAAGTTGTACTTTTATTTTGGGTGATTGTTCTTGAAAAATTAAAAGACTTTTAATTTCGCAGCAATATCTGCATTTATTCCCATTAAATTTTATAAAAGTTAAAATATAAAATATTTTGATAAAACTCAAAGATAAAAGTAATTATTTATTAATAACTACATTTAATTAATTAATAATAAAACCTATCTCCTAATTCATTCTTATCGAATTACGTTATTAAAATAATGAAACTTACCTAATATGTAACAAAAAGAAAATCGATATGAACTTATAATACCTATGAGAATAAAACTTATGCGAATTATTAAATAAACAATCGTGGTTAACGCGATCTTAATCAGAATTAAACTCGGCTCAGTTATTGTAATTATGGAGTGTGAATCTGTGTTGTATAAAATGAAAAATTCTTTTTTAATCTTTAATCATGATAGTACTTGATGTAGGTATTTGGCGCTATAACTCAATCTGTAGATCTTTCGACTAGGGAAGTCGTAGTCATAAAAATTTTCAAAAATATGAATTTTCAGACAATTACATATTTCTTACTTTCCGAAATCATATTTTATGGTCAGAAAACAAAAAATAGATTACCATAGTTTCTTTAAAGACCAACATTTTTGTGCATTTTCCGAAATGAAGGACGATTTTTTAATGCTAAAACATTAAAATAGTTCATTTGAAGCAAGAATGTCAAGTTTTAGAAAGTTTCATGAGGTAAAAATTGACGTATTTTCACTGCTGAGTCCGAAATAGTTTAAATAAGCCTACATTGTGCACAACTCACTTATGGTTCGTTTTTGAAAATGCCCAAAATTGCTGTTATTCAAACAAAATGAAGCCTTGCCCTATTTGTATATATTTACAGAACTTATTTGTTATTTTAGCTGTAGTAGGTAGGGTTTAAGGAATGCTATATGTAAGTATATAATTATAATTTATTCAAACTTGAATTATTAGGGAAAAAATTAAATTAAATTTAGAAGAACATTCTATTCATCAACATTATAATGATCGAAGTTAGATATTTCAGAGTTGTAAACTTTTAATGTAAAGAGTACGTTTCTTTAA